>VDFB02012254.1:0-23468 GCA_007258455.2 Sequoia sempervirens | reverse complement strand
AATCAAACAAACAGATCAAGTTTTGGAAAATATCTTATTGGCTTTTTTATTTATGACTTGTTTATCTTATCATTTCATTTGGCTTTAATTTGGAATCCTGTTACTAGCTTTCTCAAGGATGTCCCATGAAGGATTTAGAGAAGCAACAATGTATCAAAATTCTGTTTTATTTGATTGATGTTTTTCGGCTATCTTTTAACTTTGGATTTTGAGTCATGTTACTAGTTTCCTCAAGGATGTCCCATGAAGTATTTAGAGGAGTGATGATGTCTCGTGACCCGTCTTTTATTTGTTTTCTATATGTGGTTTGTCTTGACAAAAATACTGGGGGAATTGTGCCCTTAGTATGAATTAAGACAATCCTTGTCTGTGACTATCTGTTGTTAGCAGGTGGATGACATTTCACACCTTGATCTATGTCATATCATGGTGTTTGTCTCCATTTGTATTAGTTACCACCCAATGATGATAAAGTGCAAAGCCTTTTGTGATTCGGAAAAATATCGAAGATTGTTAATACTAACAACCATAACTTTTATTATTCATCTTCTTTTCACACTAACATTTCTTCTTTCTTGCATTATGACGGAGTCCTGTGATGCACAAAAATATAAAGCATCCTACATATGCATTCATGTTAGAAACATCAGGTAAATATCATACATATATCTTGCATTTCAAAAACACAAAAACATAGGCATTTATCATTCCTAAGAAATCATGGAATACTAGGCATTCATCATAGATTACATAACAAAAGCATTACATGTACATAACAAGTGTAAATATTATGCATCACATTACATCCATAATCATCAAACATATAGCATCATATGTAGATAACATTGTATATATAAACATCGCATTGCATCTCATAATCATAAATTGCATACATAACATCCATTGATATCATAAGAAATCAATGCATACATCATCATATAGAATAAAAATCATATCATAAGTTGCATAAACACATCATAAGGTAGATATGATCATCCATAACATAGGCATATCATATAGGCATAACATGCATAAATAAAAGACTGCATAATCATACATAGAACTGCATATCATGATAATCGCTACCAAAATCATATATATATATCACTCAAAAAGTGTCACATCACAATGTCATCATGTATCAATAAAAATGAAGCTCACAGGCTCTATGATCAAAATATAATGTCTCAAATAAACATCAATACATGTCCCTATCCGAAACTCCCACTACTGCCATGTGGAGAATGTGAAGATGACTGATGACGGGATTATGATGATCTTTGTGTAAAAGGAGGCCTATCATATGGTCCTAATCTATGAGGTCCCTCGACCCCCTCTATACTCACTATCCTGCTCTATTCCTGTGAATAGCTAGGAGCCCATCTCTCAGGAGGAACCTCTACCTCATATAGGTTCCTGTAATATCTCTCCCTGTCACCAGATCTAACCAACACTCGTACAAAAGTTGTTGATGGCCCACTACAAAGAGCTATAAACTGTGTGAACCTCTGCTAAGTCTCCTATCTCTGAGCTATGGCCTAATCTCTATCCATATATGCTTTGTCTCTCTCCATCTCAATTGAATCTCGCTCTGCCATCAATGCCCTCATCTGCTCCTCTAGAGATGCTACCTAGGCCCATAAATCTGCTACCTCTTGATCAACAGGACCAGTATCATCCTATCGTAGGCCACTCTCTCCCATCATCCTCCCAATCCTCTAGAATCTTTTCTTAGAGCTCCCGCTCTTGGTCATCCATCTCCTCCTCATCATCATCCCATTAACCGAAAAGAAAACTAAGAGCATCTACCATTGCCTCCTCCCTACCTATCTCCTCCTCTGCATGCTCCTCTCCACCAATCTAAAAATGAACCACATGAACCTCCTCCTCACCTCCACCAACCTCGAGCATGGGAACATCCTCTCCCTCCCTCTCCTCCTCGCGGATGGGTGAAAAATGTGGACCTCATCCCCTACGACCACGTCTCCCCCTACCACCACCTCTTTGACCTCCACCTCCATCTTCACCATCACCCCTACAACCACCCCTCTGACCTCTACCTCTCCCATGCCTACCCTGAGTTCTTGTACCTCGCCTCTCAACAGGTGCATCCTGATCTATATCTATAAAAGGAACAGGCCTGTGATCTGCCCACCAAGTATCATATGCAACTGTCGTTCCTGGATTAGTTGCTCCGCCTCTCCATCCCCACTGTACCGGTTGTAAGGCATCACTGTCTGCCTCTACTATGGCAAGTAGAATCTCTGCTCCCCATAAATTCACCTCTCTCAAAGATCTAGCATACTCTGCTCAACCTCGAGGATCATCCTGAACCTCTCCAAACTATCTCAAGACCCGGTTTGGAAAATTCCTCTTAATGATGTGTACATGTGAGATTGTTCGTCTAATCAAATATTGTGTCTTTTGGCAGAATGTCAAATACCCATCCTCATCTAGCCATTGTTGGAAATCCATGTAGGGCCTCCAAATAAACTGAACCATCATGTCGATGGCATGTCTATAGTAACCAGTATCACCAACATGAGTCTGGGTGTTTTCCCCTGCATAACGAAAGGCATACGGTGATCCCTGCTGCAACTCAACCATCAAGAGTGTGGTACCACAACTCATTGATTATGCCTCTCTATATGCAATATCATGTAAATAGAAGTACAACATGGCTAAGAAACAAGGGCCCCAAGCATATACTACCAGTCTCTCAAGCATGCATACAAGCATCTCCCCCCATCCTACTGGAAATCCATGACCTCGACGGTTAGGAAGAACTACCCCTACAATAAATGTACGTAATAAAAAATCTAACCTACCATATCTCTCCACTAAAATATGCCATCTAATCTCATAGTGGGAAATCCCCAACACTCTAATGTCATCATGGGGATAATATGTACACATCTCCGAAAATCCCCTTTGTGTATCATACATCACTCTGGCTCCTCTAATCGGTAGCCTCAATATCCTATATACATCCTCTAATGTCACCGTCGCCTCACCAGTAGGTAGATGAAATGACAATGTCTCAGAGTGTCACCACTTGCACAAAGCAGTCAATAGACCTTGGTTTGCTAGAATAGTGGGCATGAATGTCACATGGTGCAGACCCAAGTGCCACAAGAACCGTTTCTCCCCGCTTCGTAACCAATCACAGAAGCCAAAAGTCAATAGTCTCAACTCTCTAGTATATATCAGATCAAGTACAACCTGCAATGGCATTATGCATGCCTCATGTCAGAATCAATAACCTATCCTAGTCCACAATTCCAAAATTCTCTATCAGTCAAATGTGTCATTTCACTTTCAAATGTGTTGCAAAAAATCAAATGCATCATTCAAATTTGCAAATGCGTTACACATAGACAAATGTGTCATCGTAATATGCAAATGCAAATGCGTACAAATGCAGTCACTCCTAATAAACAAACCATACAACATACAAATGCGTCTTAAAAAGCAAATGTGTTTCAAAATCTTATATGCATTACTTTAAACTACAAATGCGATGCACATCTACACATGCGTTGCAAACAAAACCAAATGTGTTTAACTTTTCAAATACCCACGCTATGTTATGACATGAATTTACATATGCGTTATTCCGCATACACATGCATCGAAAATGCATGCATATGCGGTGCAACATGAAAGTGACACATGACAAAAAATAGTAATAAATGCCTCAAAAAACGTGAAAAACAAAATTTCAAAAGATGGTTTCTAACTACATACCGGGGGGCCCGCGTCTGCAGATCGTCTGAAGGTCCGGATGCAATAACCATGATGTTGCATGTGTGGAACTAGAGACATGGTGGCTAAGAGGTCTAGAGCACAAATCTCAAATTTCTAAACTTGGAGGGTGAAAATGAATTGGATTTTCACCCAATTTCTATATATACCTAGGGTTTTGGGTGGCATTTCCTCCAACCTTGTCTATTGGCCACATATTATTCCAACTTCTATTGACCTGTACACATATCAAACACCTTGAAACTCATTTATGTCAACTCCACTGCATTTCTGGCTATGAAATTGACTAATCGAGACTATTTCCAAATTTTTTGAAATTTTTCAAAAAATTGTCAATTTTTCCGAGGGGGCATACCTTCACCTATTTTACACTAGGGCATGACTAGGGCATGTTTTTGATTAATTTTCTTTGACACAACGCCGAAATGACATTGTATCAAAGAGGGGCAAAATGTAGACACTAAAATTTGGTCTAAGCCTACGACTTCAATTTCTTCATAATTTGTATTTTCATGGTCATGATTAAATAATGTTAATTATTTAGTTACTTTCTAAAAGTCCTTTTTCATCTATTAATTAAATAACTTTTAATTATTTAATTGATTCATTCTAACATTTATTCTTCTATTAATTAAATAAACTTAATTATTTAATTAATTCATATTATCTTTATTCTATCCTGATTAATTAAATAAACATTCTTTATTTAATTACGCCACTAATTAACTTTATCCTCTCTCTTAAATTAAATAAATTCTTATGTAATTTATCTTTATCGTATTTTCGACTATAATTAAATAAATACTTTAATACTTTAATTATTCATTTAATCTTTTCTTCAGTCAATTAAATAAATCTTATTTATTTAATTTAATCCTTAAATGTCGAATGTTGAATTAAATAATCATTTAACTCATAAAAGCTTATTTTTGACATATTCTTCTATATTTGGATAAATGTTTTAGTTATCTAAGTATTCATTTCCACTTGACTCCAGATCTATTTAAATCAATCACTTATCTCTTGATTTAATGACTCATCTTTCATGAATAAACTCTCTGTCATAATGCTTATGCATGTACACATTTATTAATTAAATATCTTTATTTAATTAATTAATTCATGCTTGCATTCAAACAGATCATTTTCTTTATTCTATCTTTATCCTTTTCATGCAAACATTATTCTTCTAATTTTTGAATACTTCTAATTTTTGAATATTTCCAACTAGAGATTAAATCATTATTTAATCTTGATCTCTATTCTTAGGTTTTATCACTCACGTCACTACTAACACTTATCTCAATGCATGTCAAATCCTTTAATATGAATCGTTTGTCTATCTTTCGATCTCAACCTCTCATTTGAATGATCAATTTTCTATAAACTGACCTGACCTTCATCATTATCTCTCCTCCCGAAATTGTATGACTTTTGGAGCACTTGTTTAATCTTCGATATTTTGCTATAATCACATACATCAAGGCTATACTTGCATACGTACTAAAAATTTGAGGGCAAGAATACTATCATGATGAAATGGAGAAGGACAATCAAGGTCAATCATGGAAGGATGTGGATACTGGGTGAGATCGCTCTTTGTTTATGTTTATGCTTTCTTTGTGCTTTGTTGTTTAGTTTTAGATTACATTAGAGTTTATTAGCATTTGTTATTGCATTAATCTTTCATGTTTTCATGATGCTACAGTGAATATTCAAGTTCCCAATGTCCCATTTCCCCACATTGGAAACACATATCACTGAAAGGTCTCTTCCTCTACCTCATCAAAATGATCATCTTCCATTTGAGTAGTCTCCTCTTTCTCTAGGAAAGTCTTTGCTTCTTCTATTTTCCAACACGCTTGAACTTGATGTTCTTGCTTCTTCTCGCTTGCCTTGGTAGCTTCTACTATTGTTTGGATATCCTCTACCATGAGAAAATCTGCCTCTACCCTGAGAGTTATTTTATTTATTTCTATTAAGTTTTTCTTCCACCTTAAGGCATATTAATATTCCTCTCCACACTATGCATATTTATCAAAATTATTGTAATGTCCCCAAATTTGGAAAACCCCTAAATCTACCCTATTATATCAATTTCACTTAATCAATTTGATTTTGGTAAAGTTTATAACTTGATTAGGTCCCTGCAAGAAAAAAATAGAAAATATTACAAGATAATATTATATGATGCTCTCATTGGAATATGTAAAGAAAACAAGGAAAGTAAGATTAGTGATACAACTACATGTTTAAGACCTCCAAATAGGTTAGTAAACATCTATAACAAGAATAAAATATCATATCATAAATATATTGGAATCTTTTAGGTTTTTAATTCACTCTTCTTGGAACAAAATGGTCTAATAGGGTGCCCAAGAAACCCTCTACCCTAGGCCCAAGAGTAGTACACCCCTCTTGGCCCCGTATGGCCTCTTTCCATCCATATGGGGTGGTGTTCCTAGTGAGGCATCCTATCATTGTTCTCCTCATCAAAACCATTATTGCTTAATCAATCATCATGTTGGGAGGTTGAGGGTGCAACTATAGCAGGGTGTCTTGGAAAACGCTCATTCTAAGCCCAAGGGCAACCTTACAAGCCCCCTTGGCCCACATGTGGCAGGCCTCACCATCCACCATGGGGTGGTGTACTTAGAGGATGACCCCAACGCTATTTCCCCTCCTTGTAGGCCCTCAATTCCCTTATCATGGTTGGTTACCATAGTCAAATAATATAAACATTATTTCATAATGTAGTCATGCATTTTATCTTTACACAGATTAGTAATATACCTAGTATGTCATGTTTAGCAATGTATGATAAATCAGATTTGTGCAAATATACAGAGCTATTATCCATGACTAATGATGTATATAATTGCATACCATACTAAGATATAACATACTAAGATAATAATAAACATAAATCATAGTATATATATCTGCATATAGTAGTCAGATAGTGCATATCATAGGAAGAATAAATATAAATGACCAAACATGAAATAACTATGATAGACATTCCACAACTTACTGTTATTCCCGATGATCTGATTTTCAAACAATATCTTCTATTAAATGATTCTTTGTTCAGAGTATATATCCCTTTTACTATCGATTATCTCATACTCACTTGTCGGTTGCTTATACTCACAAGGATATCTGAAATTCCGATTTCTTTCACCTCCTAATCGATATGTCCACACTTAGCAGATATCATTAGCATTGATCAAGTAGATAAGTGTCTACTATCCTTATTTAAAATATCTTACTTATAAAACTTAATAATTGCTACAAGCAACATTATTACATAATCGTATATAATATATATGGTTGTATTTATATATATATATATATATATATATATATATATATATATATATATATATATATTATTCCTAATTGTTGCATATATATATATATATATAAATTTTTGAACACTGTTATAAATGGAAATAACAATGATAATCACCTCTATCGATTATCCCTTAATTCGATTATCCTTTCTTTTTTTATTCCATACATCTATTGATCTTCCTATTTCTACTGCCCTCCCTTTTTCTTTAACACCCCACCCTTATATTTCCTCATATCTCGATGAAAAAAGACACCCCCTTCAAATGGACATACCCTTTTGCTCATCCATGATTATCGATGCCTGAATTCTTAACTATTATCTGCATAATGTAATCGCTGTTTTGGTAAACGATCGCTGCCTTGTATCTCTTCATATCCTACGATTCCATTGGAATATATAGTTGTTGCCTTTAATATACTAGCACTTGCAGTCTGGGGAGCTGCAAGGAATACGCCGATAGTATTATATAATTGGCTGAGTGTTATTGGCCCTGTCTTTGGACATATTATTGAAACCAACTGCAGTATTATATATGCTATTTTCCTGTGAGCTGTATATATAATCATGCTTCCAAATTGAAAGTGGTAATCAACGTGAAAACAAGAATGGAACTGCAATTGGAGCATTTATTTCAAAAACAGCAAAGAGCTAGGTTTTTGTAGAACATTGCAGTTGCCTGTACAGAATGTTTTTTTTATTAAACAAATTAGAAATATCTGTACACAATGATCCTTTGTACACATTATATTTCTGGGCAATAGCAAACTGAGGATAGAAGGTTGCATCTCTGTACACAATGATTGTAGACGCGTTTTTCTCAGCAAACATTTACATGGCAGCAAGGAAGCTTCGTATAAGCAGATGCCACTTTATCCCCTGTACCATACAAATAGCCGTCTGCATTAGGATTCATTTGAGGCCATACACTTAATACAACTTACAGTTAAGTAAATAATTCACAAAATTGTGTAAGATATTGTGATCATTATAAACTAATCAAGATACATGAAAATATCTTCATAAGAATCTGAAATGATGGCTGTTGACACACTAACTCTTTAGGAGTTCTTACAAATTCCCTTCAATTGAATAAAGTGAAGTTCCTAATACTTTTAGCATATATTACCTTACTTGATAGACTACATGACAATAAGAACATTCGATTTTACAATGCCAATTTCCACCTATAGAAGATATTGAATCCTAGCTCTTCACTGCTCATTCTCAGAGTCAAATTCTCCGAAATGACTTGCATGACTAGAAGGAATCTTTTGGACACATTTTCGATTGCAATGAGTGACCATAGTTGAACTTCCTCTGCTCATCCACTGTCATACACAAAACCTTTCGCCATTGTTTCAAATCTTGAATTGATAATATCTAGCATCAACTGTCACTGCTCAATGAGTCTTAAAGGCTATTACTTAATCAAATCAAGGAATACATTTTTAAAAAATATATCTAAGCTCTAAACCTGTTGAATTTTACAGGGATCATCACAAATAAGAAAAGTAATAGTTTATGGAATTAGATTCCAGTAAGTGATGCTTATTTGGGTCGAGTTGTTCTTATCACCGTGTTCTACTGGTTGTTACTTCCCTTTCCATTTCAGTTGCATTTTATATCCTTATCTAAAGGACTTTTTGTTTGTGCCTCTGATTGCTTTCTTCTCCTACCTTGTGGGCTATCGCTAATTAGAAAATAACCAGCAGTTGTCTACTTGGGACCTTAAAAATGTTCAAATGTGGTTTAAAGCAGATACAATGAAAAGACAGAATGCATAGATCATATTTTAGTTTCTCGGCAAGAATATAAAATTTCAAAGGGTGTACCTCAAGGTCCATAATTGCCATGTATTTCTGTAAAGGAGCTGCATATTGAGGAATATTATTCATGATCTTCTTTGCCTGTAAAAAGAGACAATGAGTACAGTAACCAATCTGATTTTTAGTATAAATAAAGACAAATCACATGGAGGAGATAACAATTTTCATAAATGTTGTAACATTGATTCAAAAAATGCAACTGATCTTCTCTTGAATTTCACTATTCACTTGTATTTGTTTCCAAGGTTTGCTGGGATACAATAACAACTCAAAACATCTGAATAAACAATCAAAGGATTTACTTCTCCTACTTCCATAGTTAATCAAATTCATTTAGAGAACAGAAAAATAGAGCTGTTTAAAGTACAAAGGAGATTACTTGAAGATCTTGTGACACGTAAACTGGTGGTAAAAGACCCCGCAGGTAGTGAGTCTCTCTCTCTTTCTCAGGAAACACCAATCCTTTGTTATAGGTGGGATCTCGCAGTAATGAACATCCATTGCTTCCATGAAAAAATAACCAACAAGACGAATGGTGTCCAATGTTTGTAGGTTTTGATCCTCTTCCATTCTTTGTTGGAAGTCCTTAAATATCTTCACCACTATCCACCTTATGTCTGTCAAAGTGCCTCGGTGGCTTCTTTTATCTCAAACATGTTAAGGAAAATCAAGCTTTCTTACAGCCACCAGCTCTGCTAATGTTCCTGGGTATAGGGGATTTTGTTATCACTGACCAATACCACAGTCAATATGGCTAGTCATGCTTACAAATAGTAGTTCCCACAATCTGTGCAATGGAGCTCTCTTTTCCCGCCAAGAGCTCCACCACTCTTCTGCTCTGCGGTACTGTGTAGTGCAGAGCATCAACATATTTGACGGATTTAAGAGAATATATCATCCACCCGGGCAAGGCCGAGTTGTGATCATCTACATTGGGATGCAGCAGAACTCCAAAGGAAGAGTTGCGAAAAACTAGAGGCCCCTCTTCAAAACCCCCATTCTTTATCAAATTACCTGCAACATACCACATTAACCAGAAAAGATTTCAGGAATTAAGTTCTTTTCCACAAGTACTTTGAATCAAACACTATCATCATCTATCATTATCAGTAACAGGAAAACAGATCCATTAAATAGATTTACTGATGGCAGATAATTATTTAGGATATTTCTAGAATTAAGTTTTTTTTTCCCAAATACTTTGAATCAAACACTATCATCATCTATCATTATCGGTAAACAGGAAAATAGATCCATCATCAGTAACCGAAAAGCTTGCCTACCCCATGTATAGCGAGGTGGAAAGAGCTCTCTAATGGCGACTGCATCAAGAAGAGGGCCACAGGCAGGATCCTCGACCACACCAGGATTGTGCAGTATGATGTCCACCACATTACAACTTCATTTATAGTTGACAGCAAGAAAAGCGATCATGCAGTTACAGTTTGAATGGTTAACTCAAAAATTCCCTATAGAATATGGGGTCAAATTATGCAGGGGTCGCATCCTCAAGGAAAATATGTATATGGTGGGGGAAGGGGTTGCAAATTTTGAGCAGACTGTAAAAGTTTCTAGAGGATTATACTTATATCTGAATTAATGATATTTTGCTTTGAAATGCATGAGAATCAGATTTAATTAATGAGATACATGTTAAAATATATGATGTTCTATTTGTTGAGTCTGAGTCTCAAAAGTGCCTGCAACTAAGTTGAAGAATTACCCAACTGAAAAAGTCCGAAACAGATCCAAAACCAACGCATAAAACACAATCTCCATTAATTCTCTATTGTGGAAAAGTAAAACAAAACCCTAAACCTAGACATCTGCAGTCTGATTCTTGCTTAAAGGAAGTGTAGACACAACTTCCCAGTCCCCAACAAGAAAATTTCCCCTGTTCCTATCATTCCACTTAGCCTCATATGCATTTAAGAGTTCATGTATGGAATCATCACTCCATTCACCTTTCTTCAACCTTTCCTCATGGTCCTTGGGCTTGCAGTTATGAAGCGCGTCAAGCTTTGAAGAGGCATCATCATTGGTGCCTCCGTCCTATAAAGAAAACTTGCCATCAATACCAAACCCTGATGGGAATTCAAAGAGCTGGTATACGGGTGAATTCCTTA
Source organism: Sequoia sempervirens (assembly GCA_007258455.2). NCBI lineage: Eukaryota > Viridiplantae > Streptophyta > Pinopsida > Cupressales > Cupressaceae > Sequoia > Sequoia sempervirens. The sequence goes on along the minus strand of VDFB02012254.1, from coordinate 12,393 downwards.
AAAAACCAAACTCACACAACTGTGAACTGAAGCCATCAGAGAGAGATATGTCATGTGGAGTAAGGTCTAAGGCTAAAATCAAATTGAAAATATCATTACCATGAAAATGCCCATAAAATCTAACCCTAAATCCGAAGCAAATTTCAAACCTTTATTCAACATACCTAGGAAGTGCCCAACAGGTTTGAGTATATAGTGGGGAATGAAGAGATTCACACCATAGACCTAGGTTCAAAACCCAACAAGTAGGGCATCTCTGGTAGGACTAAAGCTCACCCCTATGTTTCGCCATGGAAACATCTTGAAGTATAGTCGAATGCAATCATATTAAATAACCAAATCCACCCAATGTGTACAATGAGATGACTCACATTTTACCTTAAAATTTAGCCCCCAGGAGTCAGCTCGGTTGATGTGGCCGCCTGCTCTAAGTGCAGTGTGTATCAAAAAAACAAATAAATAAATACACAGCAAGCCCTGACTTCAATTTGAATCAGAGACATGAATTTTTAGTGTTAAAATTGGATAAACATAGCTTCACCTGTTGAAATTAACTGAGCAGGCCATAGGCTAACCCCAGGTACACGCAAGCCCAAGAGTGTAATGAGGGCAGCAAAATTGAGATGGATAATATGCACAGTAGAATTAAATCGCCCTAAAATATATTGCAATGAAACATTTCTCTTACCAAGTAAGAGCAGATGCGGGTATTGCAAGTTGCTAGTCTTCACTGCCTTCCCTAAAATTTTACCCTCAAATTATCACCACACATTTCTGGAGCCTTCAAATAGAAGGTTGCATGGAGATCAAAACCAAAAGGGAGACAAAGCATGAATTTTTCTATATCAAAATGAAAGAGTAAACATAAACAATATACAAATGTCATGGGAAAAAAAAGACAGGGCACGTGAAACGTTTGACAGAAAGTGCCGCTCAAGTGAATGCTATTGGCGGATGTAAAATCCAGGAAGCCCTGCCCGCGATGGAATGAAGGCGTATACAAAACGTGAACTCTGACAAAATTCCTTAACAAAGAAATGTGGTCTATGGAATGTGGTCTCATCAATGCAGCCGTGATTGAAAATCAGGGGAATAGCGAGAAACTCAGAAAAGATCAAACAGGGTCCCCTGTTCCTTGACCTAGATTTCTTGAATGCTGAAAAAAGGTAAACAACGCATAGCTAAATCAACAAGAGGTACGAATGTTACCTGTTCAAACACGAACGAGTGCTGGTGTAGAGCTTTTGAACCTTGAAGGCTTTCAACGGCAGAGATCGACGGTGCCTTGATCTGTGAACAAGTCGGGGCATTTGCGCAAGTTGGGGACGGTGGTCTTAGGCAGAAGAGCTTCTCCTGTGAGGTGTCGTCCATCCCATGCAATATTTTCTGGCCTGCGTGGTGCCTGGTGCAAGAAAAGGATACCCGTGCAACATCTGTGCCCTTCGTTTGACAGCTGCCCAATTCTCCAAGGCGACAAATATTTGGCCAGACAGCAGCAGGTTTGTTGAGTCACCGGGAGGTTTGCAGTGAACCGCACACTGCGACGGCGGCCGTTCCTGCTCTCAGGCGTGAGACAGGTTTTCAGACGAATTATGCCCTGGGGACCAGTAAGAGCCTATCGCTAATTTTTAGCTTTTAGACTTATTTCTAATTGGTGACTTTTCATAATCACTATGGTTTATATTCATATTTTAAATGTTTATTTTTATATTAGTTTTATATATATTATTATATTATAATAATATCAATATGTTAATATCTATTTTGTATTGTTGATATTTATATTTATATCTGATAATTATAATGAGAATATTATCAATAATAATAAGTAATATATTATATTGATCAATAATATAATTATTATTTATCAATAATAAATTATAATATATTTATATACATATTTTTAAATGATATTTAGGTTGTTAGTATTTACAAATAGTATTTAGGGTTCTAATATTTAAACGGTGATTATTTGTATTTATAATTATAACATTTTCCTGATAATTATAATTATAATAATGATGTTTAAATAGAAATTGCTAATATTTATATTTTGATATTTATTCGGTTCGGTTATTTGTATTTCAATATCTCAAATTTAGCTTTACAATTTCGGGGACATGACAGTCCTCCCCACCTAAGATTGTTTTTCCTCAAGCAATCACAATTCCAACATCTTTCACATTAGGAGTCATGTCCTTTCACACCTCCTCCCCATCTTTGAGGGCCTAATTTAAGTCTCTTGCGAAGTTGGCTAAGGTTCTATTCTTAATTGGATTCTCCCATTGAAGTGTTCTCCTTTTGTATCATGAATTTGAGGGAGTCGCCTTTTTTCACTTCAATAGTCACAATTCTTTATTATTGCATTTGGATACTAATAATAATTCAGTTTTACATAAGTAAATTTGTTAGTACCTCCCAACTCAAGAGACACAATTCTTATGCCCATGGAGAAATCCTTGAAGGCACATATGGAATGAAGCAAACAAATGGATATGCTTAATGAAGCATGCACATAAATACACGTAGTATATGCCAAAATACATGTGGGTCATAAATACACATAAGTCGCAAAGTTTGAATGTACGCAAGTCGCAAGATACACACATGAATACAAGACACAAGGTATACACATGAATACTAGTCACAAAGTATACACATGATCACACATAGATCATAATGTAAGCGACAAAGTGTTCACTTGAATGCACTTGAATACACTTGAATACACATAAGTTACACAATATACACTTGAATGCATTTGAATACATAAGTTACCAAGTATACGTGCTTGAATACATATAAGCCACACTTGAATACATAAGTCACAAGGTATACACTTGGATACACTTGAATACATATAAGCCACAAAGTATGCACTTGAATACACACAAGTTGCAAGGTATACAGTGGAATATACTCGAATACACATAAGCCACAAGGTATACACTTGAATACACATAATACATAAAGTGTACATAGGAAGCATGAAGCATACATGTGAATACACATAATACATGAAGTATACATATAAATACACATAAGTTGCATGGATACACGTATAAATATGAGTACACAGAAGTCATAAGATACACTTTATAACTTAAAACCACATAAATCAAAAATTAAAGTAGACAACCAAGCAATTATGTAGCTCAAGCAAACAAGCACCCAACTCAAGCACACAAGTGAGTAGCTCAAACACACAGGAAAGTAGCTCAACCAAAAAAAAAAGTAGCTCAAGCACATAGGAAAGTAGCTCAAGTACATAAGATAGTAGCTCAAGTAGCCTGGCATCAATGACAAAATACTCAACATGTCCATAGTGCATCTCAAATAGAAAGAATATTGGTGCATTTCACACTACACCGTGGGTCCCATCCTCAACCCCACAAAGCTAAGTATATAGTTTGACAATTGGGGAGGGGATTCAATGCATCCCATACTACACTACGGGTTCATCCACCATCCCAAGGCCACCCAATATATATATATATATATATATATATATGAGCACAAAATATACACTTGAAGTCACCAAGTATATGCAAGGTATACACATAGTTGCATAAATATATGTAGGTAACAAAGTATACACACGAAAGGCACACATATATTGAGGTACATTAACACAGGCTGGCAAGAACATGCTCTGATACCACTTGTAATGTCCCCAAATTTGGAAAACCCCTAAATATGCCCTATTATATCAATTTTACTTAATCAATTTGATTTTGGGAAAGTTTATAACTTTATTAGGTCCCTGCAAGATATAATTAGAAAATATTTACAAGATAATATTATATGATGCTCTCATTGGAATATGTAAAGAAAATAAGGAAAGTAAGATTAGTTATACAACTACCTATTCAAGACCTCTAAATAGGTTAGTAAACATCTATAACAAGAATCAAATATCATAACATAAATATATTGGAATCTTTTAGGTTTCTAAAATCAATCTTCCTATAAAAAATGGTCTGATAGGGTGCCCAAGAAACCCTCTAATCTAGGCACAAGAGCAGTACACCCCTCTTGGCCCCATGTGGCCTCTTGCCATCCATATGGGGTCGTGTACCTAGTGAGGCATCCTATCACCATTCCCCTCATCAGAACCATTATTGCTTAATCAATCATCATGTTGGGAGGTTGAGGATGCAACTATAGCAAGGTGTCTCAGAAATCACTCCTAAGCCCAAGGGCAGCCTTACAAGCCCCCTTGGCCCACATGTGGTAGACCTCAGCCATCCACCATGGGGTGGTGTACTTAGAGGATGACCCCAATGTTGTTTCCTCTCCTCGTAGGCACTCAATTCCCTTATCATGGATGGTTACCATAGTCAGATAATATAAACATTGTTTCATAATGTAATCACACATTCTATCTTTACATAGATCAGTAATATACCCAATATGTCATATTTAGCAATGTATGATAACTCAGGATTATGCAAATATACAATTTTTTAATCCATGACTAATGATATATATAATTGCATACCATACTAAGATATAACATACTAAAAGAATAATAAATGTAAATAACAATATATATATATATCTGCATATAGTAGTCAGATAGAGCCTATCATAAGAAGAATAAATATAAATAACCAAACATGAAATAACTATGATAGACATACCACAACCCACTATTATTCACGATGATCTGATTTCCAGACAATATCTTATATTAAATGATTCTTTGTTTGGAGTATATATCCCTTTTACTATCGATTATCTCATACTCACCTGTCGGCTACTTATACTCACAGGGATATCCGAAATTCTAATTTCTTTCTCCTCCTAATCGATCTGTCCTTCACACTTAGGAGATATCATTAGCATTGATCAAACAGATAAGTGTCTATTATCCTTATTTAAAATACCCTACTTATAAAATTTAGTAATTGTTGCAAGCAACATTATTACATTATCGTATATAATATATATGGTTGTATATATATATATATATATGTATGTATGTATGTATGTATGTATGTATGTATGTATGTATGTATGTATGTATGTGTGTATGTATGTATGTATGTATGTATGGATATGTATGTATATGTATGTATGTATATATGTATGTATGTATGTATATATATGTATATGTATATATATGTATATATATATGTATATATATATGTATATATATATATATGTATATATATTTGTATATATATATATGTATATATATATGTATATATATAAATTTTTTAACACTATTATAAATGGGAATAACAATGATAAGCACCTCTATCGATTCTTCCTTAATTTTACTATATATATTTCAACAGAATTACCATCTATAATATCTTAAATATTACCCGTTGGTCTAGGGTCTGTACTTAACAGTACCTGAGTTGTGGCTAATCTTAATCTCATCTTTTCTTATTTCTCCTTGATCCCTCTTCTCCACCAGGGTGGAAGCATAGACCATAATAATACAAACAAATCCAACATATATTTTATTTTCTTCATTATTGCATACCTTTCCAATATGTTTGATCTCTAATGGAATCTAATTTTTAGAGGTTTTCCCATCTAGATTGTTGCGTATAATTCCTTATCCCTCCTTTCCTTTTTTATTCCATACATCTACTAATCTACCTATTATATTTCTACTTTTGTCCCTTTTTCTTTAACACCCCACCCTTATATGTCCTCATATCTTAATGAAAAAAGACATCCCCTTTAAATGGACATATCCTTTTTCTCATCTATTATTATCGATGGCCGAATTCTTAACTATTATCTACATAATAAAATTTTTGCCCTCTTATTAATGATAATATTAATCATTATTTTGGTAAATGATCGTTGCCTTGTATCACTTCATATCCTACAATTCCACTAGAATAATAGTTGTTGCCTTTAATATATTATTTTTAGCTTTTAGACTTATTTCTAATCGGTGACATTTCATAATCACTATGGTTTATATTCATATATTAAATGTTTATTTTTATATTAGTGTTACCCAATTTTTAGCTTTTAGCTGAAATCGGGTTTAGTGTTTATTCTTTATGTTGTTTGTTTAAACATTTAAGAGATAAACCATAGTCTGCTAAGTTCAATATGCATGAAAAAAATTGTCAAATGAAACTGATTACATTTTCATTCCAATGTTGCAAATCATATGTGTACAAATGTAATCTTTATTGATAACCATGAAGTGTGCATGTCCCTCATAAGCCAAGGGACTAACTTTACTTATTGAATGAAAAAAAACAATAGTTTATACATGAATAAGTAAACAAATAAATGTGCATATAAGGGTGGAGACCAGTAATTGCCTGAGAATGACTGGTTTTGAAGGTGTCATCCTGTCTTGTTGCTGCCCCGAGCTGCTTGTGTCCTTCCTAGCTCCGTAGTGCTCCTAGCTCCCGCATATGGAAATCACAATGACATTAGAGCAATGCTCTAAGCAATGAAGGATCTCAAACCTTACATACACACTTACCTATGCATGTATAAACTAGTCCCTAAGTGCATTAAATAAGCATGCAAACCTTAGATGTCTTGGAAAATAATGAAGTCATCAAACACATCCAAAATATGCATCTATTTTTCTAACTTGTTTGCTTCATGTGCAGATTTAGGACAAGTCTTGTTACTGTTCTGATTCAGTTAAATGAAACATGTGGGGTAGATGTGGCTCCCATGAGGGTAGAGCTCAACATGCTTTGAGAGAAATAGGAAATTGAGCAACTTGATCAAAGATATACTTGTTAACAATACATTAAATCAATATGGAATTGCACTAGTTGATCAACTTTCATTATCAGATTCAAAAGATGCATCAAGTTCAATTATGCATCTCTTAATTAATGAGGGAGCAATCCAAAGTATTGCTAGGTCCCTCTCACCTTAACCCTATTGGACAGCCACATATTACATAGGACGGTGAGCTTTTGGGTCACCGACATAGGCGACATGTGCCTGCCCACTAGGATCAAAGTAAGGAGATAGTGTTAATTGTGGCACATGATTGAAAAGGTAAACAACTGTTGTGGAAATCAGGTTGTAAACATGTGGGGCAGCAAGCATTGTGAAAGTCATAAGGGTTGGGACAACCCTAAAGAAGAATGCATTCTATATGTCATGAACATGACAGCAACAAAGAAAAATGTCTTTTGACTTTACTGAAGGCAAACAAGAGGTGGTAACAAGAGATTGCATCATAGATGAAGAAGAAAGGAAGGGTAGTAAAACTTTTCAACTGCCCTGTTCGGTGTCACATAATGATCAACCACAACTTTCATCTACATTTCTTGAATTCCTTAGATCCAGGGATTACCTCCACAAGTGATATACGCAGTTGACAATAACTTTATTGATGGAAATGGGAAAGCAGTCAAGTTTCACAACTTACAAGTGTAACTTTTAATACAAAGTGCATATGGTGGGTAAAGAGAGTTGTTATGAGTTTGAAAAAACATAATACCAAGTGACCTAAATGACAGACCTTGCATGAAGGAAGTCATGGGTAGTTAACAGTGAAAATAAGTGCAATGAGTAAGGTCATTGTCATTGATAATGACAGTTGACAATGGTGATACAATGCATAGTTGACAATGTAAGGGTGCCTTTCAAAAAGTTGTTTCAATAGATGCAAACCCCAGACAGTTGTGTGACAGTGAAGGTAGTAGGTTTGAGATGAAGAACATAAGATAGTCCTATATGGTAGAGGTTCCCTTCTAATGTTGCAAGGTGTGGAATCAAGAGTTTTGTCTCAGACTTACCACTGAACTACACATTGTGTATTTTAGTATCTAAGTCTTGAATGTTCCAGGTTCTTGATTATAAGGTCCAAGGCACTTTGTATGAAAGGTGGAGTGGTTGAGGACAAAGTTATTAAATGTACACAAGTTCCTAAGAAGTATGTAATCTTCAGAGAAGAAGGAATGATAGTCTAGAGTAGTCTTGGTATGACTGTCTACATTGATGAATATGAAAAAAAGGAGACACTATGCAAAGTTTAAAAGGACAAGCACAATTACTAACGTTTGACAATAGTATCTTAGAGAAACAATGACAATAAGAAAAATAAATAATACATGTAACAAGCATTGTTCAGGCCAAGCACATCAGAGAGATAGTATCAAGAATACAGAAAATCAATACAAAAAGAGCCTTCATGGTAACAAGAATTACATAATGGAAAGGAGTTGATCACTCTCTCATGAAACCTCATTCACATTATGATCTTGCAAAACCCATCTGGGGTTTATCAAAAGATGAAAAAACTAAAAATGCAAAGGTAGTGAGTCTCTTTTCAGAAAAGAACAACTCAAGCATTCAAAACCCCATCTCATTTTCTACGGCCTGTAGGGGTTTTCCTTCAAAAACACCAAAACCCACTTGGGGATTTTTGCAAAAAAATCACAATCTATTACAATTGAAGGAAACCCACTTGGGTTTTTACACAAAATTGCATCTACAACCGTGATTTAGAATCTATGTTATTCTCTTCAAGAAAAAGAAAAAAAAACCACTTGGTGTTTTTGACAAGAATCAAAAATTTCTACAAATTGAAAGTAACCCACTTGGGGTTTTTCACAAGAATCAGAATTTTCTTCAAATGAACAGAAACCCACTTGGGTTCGAGAAAAAATTTGTAGATACATAATATTAAGGAGAGTTTGCAAGATATTCAAAACAAGAAATGAATGTGCAAAACCCAGTTCATATTTTTTGCAGAGAATCACAATCTTCCTACAATTTAAGAGAACCCATCTTGTTTTTCCCACGAATGTCAAATGCAGAAGTGTTTTAGAAGAAGCCATCATGGATTTTAAAAGAAGAAGGGAAGTATATAAAAACCATTTCATCTGTTGGCCGCGGCCTTAATGGCTTTGTTTCCTTCAAAACAACAATGCAAAAGGTGGGGTTTTTTCTTCTTTCAAAGAAAATGTAGAAGGAAATGAAGAATTTATGCTTTATTAATCATATGAAGGCTCGAAGTAAACTCTGTTGCTTGAAATATGAGAGGAGTGAGGTCGATTCAAAGCATACCTGGGGCTATTCCTCATATTTTGCAACTTTAAAACTTCTTTTCTTTTACCAAAATCTTCTTTCAAGCTTCCCATGGCAGCTATTAAGAGTGAAGAACAACAACAGAAAGAAAAAATGAAGCAAAGTTCATTAGAGAATGCTACAGGTTGCGGCCTAAAATAACTAGAGGAGCTCCAAAAAATGGAAAAAAGATGCATATTTTTGTGCAAAAATTCCTTTACATGTGTTTCTATACACTTCCCATCAAAAAATGCCATGAAAAACTAGTCAAAATCTCCATATGTTGTGCGTGCAATTGAAACCCTGGTGGCAGCATGTCTCTGCCAAATGCTCAGTGGCAAGAATGAAGGTGTTTTTCCACATTTTTTATATTTTGATGATTAGGGTTTGACCCTTCTAGATTTTGATGGTATTTTTATCCCATCTTTTAAAAAATGAAGCCCATGTTAATGCATAATGGGGGCCGAATGGTAAGTTCATGACTTAGGCATTTTATGCCTTAAGTCTAATGCCTTGTTTCAAATATTGTTGTGTTTCAAACATGAAACATATGGAGTGTGTCAAGGTCATGCCTTTGACCTTTTGGTCATGGAATCCTTAGTGCCTTGAAGACTTAGAATATCCTTCCATGAAGTGTGGAGGTCGATCATATAGGCCGAATTTGGGCCTTTATCTTGTTTTCCTTTGAAAATCAGAATGTTGACCATATGTGGCCTTGAAATGAAGAATGAGGTAAGTAAAATAATCAAGTGCCTTGGAGGATATTTTTGACTTTGTTTAATGCTTTTGAAAGCATTTTGACATTTCATTATATTTTTTGCATTTTGTTTCAAAGTATAAAAATATCATTTAAGTGATTTGCTAATCACTTTGATATTATTTACATGCAAATATAATGTAATCTATTATTGATGGTGGGCCCTCTTATATTTTTCTTTGAAATGTAAAATAACTTGATTAAGTGGTGTATTATAAATTACCTAATCAAGTTATTATCTTTAATGCCTTTTTGGAGTCTTGTGTTTTCAAAACACACATATTCTATCAGTCAAAGCTAAGAGACAAAATGATTGGCTTGAAGACATGAGGAGAGTCTGGGGGTGAAGTATTTGACTATTTTGGAGAAACATGTGCTACTTTGGAGGGAGTTTTTTCACACTTTTGGTATGACTTGAGTCTAAGCTTGACTTTTCACCATTTTGGAGGCCTTTTGGAGTGATTTTGGAAGGTTCTTTTTTGGCTTTTGTGCCTCATCCAACCAAAACCTTCTAGATGGGCAGGCATGAGAGTTGTGTAATCTTTTTGCTTAAGTATATTCATTTTGGGAATTTTGGGAGAGTTCTTTCTTTCCAGTAGCAAGATAGCTTTGTTTTGGAGCTATTTTCATGGAGCAGTATTGTAACTCAAATGGACTTGTGATACAGTAAGAACTTTGAATTAATAAAATAGAGCACTTTACCTTCTCATTTCATGTTTCATGGTATGTTGTTAATGATTGATCAGTTTCTCTTGTGAAATTTTATCTTTCCTTGCAAACTTGTCTCATGTTTAGGCATCTGTTTAGTAGAAAATGTATGTTAATAGGTTATAAGTTGTGTTGTTAAATAGTGTTGTTAGTTGTGAAACCTTTGTTTTCCTTCTAAAATCCATGTTTAGAGACCTCCTTATAAATTACTTATGTAAACTGCATTTGAAAATGAGTTGTGTAAACCAAGTTTTATGATAATTGATTTGAATGTGATAGGTTCTTATCAGGTCCTAGTTGTTTTTTGGTGTATCACCTTAGATATTTTTAGTATTAGGTTCATTTTTCATGCAATTCTTACCCTTTTATCTAAGAAATTAGTAGTTAGGTGGCATCAAAAGGGGAAGCCAACCCATAATCTGGAGGTCTGTTTTCAATTAGGATACCCACAACCTGAAATTAGTCCCATGTTACATCCAAACCTACTAAGTTCATTCACAACTTGGCATTAGGGTGTAGATTTGGATCCCTAACAATTAGTTTTATATATTTTTTATTATATTATAATTATTATTATAATAATATCAATTTGTTTTGATTATAAGGGAAAAATAGGTTTTGAAGGGACCTAAAACCCTTTACAACCATAGAGGCAAAATGTTGCTTAAAGATAACAACATTGAACCATCAACAATAGCTAGCAACAAAACAACAGTAAAATAATACAGACCTAGAAGCAAGGAAAATAACAGAGCAAAAAATAGAGAGGGACACTATTTCATGTTCTTTAAGGTGTTAGCCACCTCAAGTTCCTGGTTTCGGTGTAGTTCCACCATTTCCATCAACTCCTTCTTCTCTTCCTCAAAGGATTTCCTTAGGTTACCCTTCCCTCTAGTAGTAGGGCCTTTAGCTTCATCCTTTCCAATCTTTTTCCCCTTTTGTTTTTCAACGTGGTCCTTCTCCATCAGCTCAACAAAGTACATTTGATCTTCTCTTAACTCACTTATCTTGCGAAACAGGACCTCTAAGGATTCAACACTATTATTAACCAACATGTGGCTTACATGCAACAACTTTTTCATGTCTGCATTTGTGTCCATAATATTCGCCTCCATTTCAAAGATACGCTACTCACTCAAGGACTTAAAGTCAGTAAAAAAACACTATAAGTCCATACTTATCAATCAAATATTCGAGGAAGAAACCTTCGACATATTTTGCACATTCTCTTTCAGGACCTTGATCTTGATATTCACACTGTTGAATTCCTATAGTGTCCACTTCGCCAACTTGAAAGTACGAGAAGCCCCCACACGAGCCATGTCAAGTAGTTCAAACATTGAAGTGGTATCATCATTTAGATACAATAAATCCTCAGACAACGGGTTAACCTTAAGAGGTTTTGGTTTTCTAGGCCTCAAATTAACCCCCTCCTCCTCATGCACATACTTCCCACCAGAGAGCTCCACACTTGGCATCTTTTGAACTGGGGAGTCATCAATTTCAACAATATTCTCCTCAACACCCTTCTCCTTACAATGGTTCATGGTACCCTTCAAAACATCATTCAACACCTTATTTTTTTAGGTTAGCAATACAATTAGAATCCCTTCTAGGCCTTACCATGGCATCCTTGACCTCAACATTATACTACAGGCCCTCCTCCAAACCACCCTTTGCAACATAATCCTACCCATTATGTGTGCAATTTGTTTTACCTACCCTAAGATGCAAAACTAGACTAAATGCAACAAAAGGAAAACACAAAACAAACACTTAGATTAGGCCTAGTTGAATGTAAACAAAGCACATAAAAATGGAACCTTTTACCTTGTTCAAATTAGTTGTTTTGGTTAGCCCTTTGGATGCTTGATTGTGTGCTCCTTCTTTGGAAAAATAGCTCA
>VDFB02012253.1:0-32257 GCA_007258455.2 Sequoia sempervirens | reverse complement strand
AACGAGTGGATTTCCAACTGGTCTCTTTGAAAGTTGTTGGACCCCGTTTTGACCCATTTTCGGGGCCTGAAAGTTTCATCTTGACCCTCAAAATCCCAATTTAGTGTTTTTCTCCAACATTTTGAAAAGTTGTTTTCGCTCATAACTCAAAATGCATATCTCAAATTTCGGATGTTAGTTGGCAATTCATCCTATCTCACCAATGGGTATTTCTGAGAAAAAATTGGGACTCTCAAACATACATCCATAAGGTTTCCTAAAATGGCAAAATTTGACAATTTTTGAAAATTGCCAAATTGGGAAAAATCTTATTGTCACCACCTTACACCCCTTTAAACCCCGGAACTCGGTGTAGAATCAATCCAGTCATATTCTTCAATCATTCTAATCTTCAATCCAATCCTAATCTGAGCTTTGATCTTATCCCAATCTGAGCTTAACCAAACCCCTAATCTGAGCTTTCGTCCAGCTACAGTCCAAATCTGTGGATATCAAACCAAATCTTGAGATCCTTCTCTCCATCTCACATATCAATCTTCTCTTCATCTGTTCAATCTTGCACAAATCACTTAATCAAATCCTTGGTCTTGTCCCCAGTCTCGTTACCAGTCTTGACCCATCATCATCCATTAGTATCATTCCCTAGCCCTTTGGTGTTGTTTTGGGATGTATCCTTCCCTCATCAACAACACTTTCATCATCATCATCAGGAGGTCTTCTTCCCTAACCTTTGGTGTTGTTTTGGGATGTATCATTCCCTCATCAACAACACTTTCATCGTCATCATCGGGAGGTATTCCTCCCTATCCTTTAGTGGTATTTTGGGATGTATCCTTCCCTCATCAATACCACTCAGTGGGATGTATCCTTCCCTATCCTCGTGTTGTTTTGGGATCCTTCAATCCTTCTGTATTGACAACACTCCATCCATCATCAACTCATTTTGGCTTGTACCTTGACTGGGGCAACATCACCTTTTGAAATCTATTTGTGCTTCATCCATCTCCTATCGCTTCTCCTTCCCTCTTCCCATCACCTTGCATCATCTTCCTCATCTCCCCTTGCATCACATCATCTATTTCGAGAGCACACACGTGTTCTCTTTAACCCGCATGTCCTCTCGAGGGGGCATCAATCCCTACTCTTCATCTTCACCCCCATCGTCTTTCCTCCTAGTCATCCCTTTGATGACTGGGGCATCTTTTCCAATCTAACCATCTTCTTCTAGGTTCTATATTTTAATATTCTTTGAAATGATGCTACTTCGTAACACCATCTCAAAGAGGGCCAAAATGTAGACATCCAAATTTTGGACATTTGATTTATCCAAATTTATCACTCTTCATCTAAAACATCCTTTTAGCCAGGTTAATTAAGTAATATTACTATTATTTAATTAATATCTTTAATTCTGCCAAATCCCTAAGGTATTTAATTAATAATTAAATACCTTACCCTCCTTAATCCTTTTTTCATCAAATAAATTAAATAAATATTACATTTATTTAATTCCTTACATGTCATTTTCATCTAATCCTAATCCATCTCCTAATTTCTTAAGTAGGGATGTGCACATGCCTAATCCTTGATTAGGATGTGTCACATCCTCCAACTTTTGCAAGTTGGCTTCTAATCCTCATTTATCTTCTAATTATTGATTAATTGCTTCAATCATTTTCCAAGGAATTTTTAATTCCTTTTTATTTGTCCTAGATTCCCCTCCTTTATATGTGAATTTTTAATTCACATTCCATCCTTCCAAGGCTTCTAGAACCTTGGACTTGTCACAATCCCCACATGTGACCCACCTTGACTTGTCACAATCTTCACATGTGACCAAGTCCCACCTTTTTGGAGCCTTCCACTTTATTCACATTTATATCCCCAACTTTCATCTTTCTCCTTTTCCTAGCGATTTTTGAGAATTCTAAAATTCTTCAGTGCCCCTTTCACTCCCACTCGTAATAAGAAATTCCTTTTTTGTGGAAATCTCTCACTCCCTATGTGCATGTCCGCTTCCAATTCCCTATATACCTTTCTCGACAACTCATATCTCCATCTCATATCCCCTTGTTCACTTCCACCCTCCACATGTCAAGATGTGAGGGCTTGTGGGTTCTCACCCCACCATGTGCCCTCTCTCATCTTTGGCTTTGTTGCCATCTTCGACCATTGAATTCTCTAGAGAATTCAAATTCTCCTATAAATACCTCCCAAGGGCATTTAGAATTTCTTCATTTAAATCTTATACGCTTAATTTTCTTCTCTAAACACTTCTTGCATTTGATAACTACATGCTGTCCATTTGAATCCTCAAGCCTTTTCAATCATTCAACCATCTTTGTTAATCATCTTGCATATAGAATCTTGCATCTTAGTCACTCAATCCATCATCTAAGGAGCACACAATCCATTCCAATCAAGGGCCAATCAAGGAGAAATCAACAGCAAGGAAGGTGATATTGTTTCTATTTTGTTTATCCATTTCCTTTCTTATTCTATCTCTCTTTTGGCTAATCTTGAGGTGTCCTTGATAGTTTGTCATTTCCATTTCTTAGTTATTTTACACATTTAGAGAAGGATAGATATCAAGGTATCACATTTTTCAACCCACATTCACTTTCCTTAATTTCACAAAAAAAATTATGTAAGCATGTCTTTAGTTCCCTATATTATATAATTATGGGGCCAACCAACCGATAAATTTCATATATATAT
Organism: Sequoia sempervirens; assembly: GCA_007258455.2. Lineage (NCBI taxonomy): Eukaryota > Viridiplantae > Streptophyta > Pinopsida > Cupressales > Cupressaceae > Sequoia > Sequoia sempervirens. Next base: position 29,539 of record VDFB02012253.1, on the reverse strand, counting down.
GAAAAACAACATTTTTTTTTGTTTGAGGATTCTAACAATATTCAAATTATATTTTTTCAATTTATTGGTCTTGAAAGCATTAGCCTAAGTTAATATTTTTTTTACTAGGAACTAGGGAGTGAAAGATTTCCGTTTTACCAAAATTGTCTCAAGTATAATCCTAAACTCACCCCTTATTTATTGCATCTTGAAAGATTTGAACTTTGATGAATGACAAAATTTAGAAACATAGTATGATTTTTATTTATTTTTACTCAAAGGAATCAATAGTTTAACCTATTGACTCAAGCTTAGTTCTTAAGAGAGCGAGATTAACCCAATGACCCGGAGCTTAGTTATTAAGAGAGCGAGATCCCTCTATAACTTCTCGAACAATGTGCAACGGACCCTCATCCACACGACTGACAGATTAAGAATTGAACCCTCAATCTAAACTACCTAAAATGACAGCCCAAACTGACTGAACATGATTACCAATTGCATTCAAGAGGAACCTTCCACATAATTTCTAGAGAGATCCATCTTCAAGGAAACTAGAACGAATGTAGTTGGACCCTTCTTTAGATGTTCCCGATGTTGGTAGGAAACCACACTGCTGGTGCGTTTATTGTAACTTCCGAACATTTTCCCCTATAAATTCTAGTTGCCATGAAAGTCCTCAGAATCTTCAAAGAAAAGAGATAGTAATCAATGCCTTTAACCTTTTTCCCAACATAAGAAGGGCATCGCACCCGATCGCAATACACAGGAAATTGGAATCCAACTGAGCCTATCTCTTGTTCTGAAGCTTTTTTCATTTCTGCTCCGAGGAAAACCCCAATGGACGGACCTTCTCAAAGCGACATTGAGAGCGCCCTGCAACAACAAAAAGTGGAGATGCAGAGCCAAGAGGATGTCGACCACAAATGGAACTACGTTACTTTCGCATTGGTGTTGTGGAATATCTCTCTCATGTTTTACCACACAGTATTTCGCCCACACGCCCACTTTACCTCAATACCGGTAGAGATTTACTTGTTAATTATTTGTACCGTCGTTGGTGTGCTCTTTTGCATTTTATATCAGAAAATTGTGGAGGAAGAGCGATTAAAATCCAAGGGTTCCCAGATTTCATTCCAGCAGTGCATTTTCATCTTATTGGCGTGTTTGGTATTTGTAGATTATATTCTGATTGGCATCAGCGCCTTGAAGAAAATAATGGATGCATAAGGGTGAAGAATAGTATTGCTAGGTATTACTTCTTTCACTGATAAATCCATCAGAGTATGATCTAGAATAGGTAGTGCGTCCATGAGCATAAGGGTGAAGAATAGTATTGCGAGGTATTTACTTCATTCCCTAATAAATCCAGAAGATCTGTGGTCCATAAAAAATAAATGAATGAATGATAAAAATAGCCTATGAAATGTAGTTTTTTAAGCTGTGGTCCAGAATCGAAATAAGTTTCTGCATTTAAAAAAACGAAAATTAGCCTAGGTACATATTTGACTGTGTAAAGTTTTATCTTGTAGGCCTCTACATAAGGTAGGGTCTGTTCTTAGACAGGGTATCCTATGGTTAATGTGTTATTTAAAAATTTAATATATCTATCAACAAAAATATGAGAATTATTTATTATTTTTATGTAAAAATGAGATGTAAATATTATTAATTAGTTGATTATTAAACTAGCATGTGCATGTAAATGAGGTTCAAGGATTACCGGATAAAAAGTTAAGAGAGTATGTGTCTGTGTGTGGATGTGCTGCAAATTCTAGTTGCATGCTGTTGGATTAAATAATTAATAATAAATGTTAAATCATAATATGAAATAAACATAAACAAATCTAGATTTTTTCCTTTTAAGTATTATCTCATAATGAAATATTTGCATACTTAAAACATAAAGCAATACAATGAAAAAAAAAAATGCCATCAAATTGACAAAAAACACTACAAATGGAAATAGAATGTTCCCATCTAGTTGTCAAATCAATATTTATCTGGCTTTTATGTGATAAGTGAGATTTTGGAAGCTTTTACTTTTAAACGATACCTAGTTTACCATTAAACGGCAGGTGAAACTTGTTTTCCAATGGCTCAACAGTGGTTTGGAGGAGACTTGTTTTAGGCTCAAATCTCACACTATATGTAGTCTATTGACTAATTAAGCTTCTTGACGTTTCTAGATTAGGGACAGCAGGACATGATAGTATAAAAAATATTTAAATAATAAATAAAAGTTTAGGAAGGTAGATGTACATGACACCAAAATTCAAGTTTAGCAGTAGTGGACATATTATCACCATGCTTTAAAATTATTCAATAAGATACATACAGTATAATAATTTTATAAAATCCTAAACCCTTCAAATTCCATGCAAAAAAAAATTAAATTAAATTAAATTAAATTAAAATTTACTAGAGATTTCAGGTTAATGTCAGAGATACTGAGAAATTCCTCTTAAGAAAACATAGGTATTCCCATTTGTGACTTTCAAACAATCCCAATTCTCTTTTAGCCATTGCACATTTCCTTATTACTCATAAAACCTTAAGAGATATACAGTATAAATTATCAGGTGAAACCAGCAATTTTAATGCAAGTATCATATCATTGAAGGTAAATTCTGTATAAAAGAATAGAGGTTATCAATGACTAAAATGATTGTCCCTTTAAAAAGGACTGCTTGTTTAATAATTTAGGTGTGTTAAGAGTTTAGAAAAAGGAAAGATAAATAGAGAGATTTTCATTGGAACCTTTCATTTATTTTTTAATCATACATCCCTGGCAAAGCTACTGAACAAACCAGGTTTCACCCAATCTATCAAATTCTTTATCTGTTCTCTTAAAAACTCAGTAAAAGATAAAAGAACCTTGTCCCACCTTGTGTGGAAATGAAAATCAAGTAATGGAAGAAAGACAAAACTCTACAATTAAAACTATCCACACTAACAACAAATCTGAAATGTCTTGGAACAAAGATAACTACCAAGTCCCATCAGTTACTGCTCTGATTTAGCTCCCACAGATTTGAACACTCTGCCACCATATCTGATCTGTAACCTCCCTTTCAAATGCTCTGTAACACACAACATGATATTGAACAAGAAGAAATAGTGAGAGGCAGATTGGTGTCAAGAGGCAGTATGAGTAGAAAGGGATGTGAACAGAGACTTGATGGAGTGAGCAAGGGATGCAATGTCTTCTTTCACTTTCCCTCTCTTTGGAATATGCCTTCCATTATAAGGAGGAAAGAAATTAGCTTGTGAGGAAGGCATTTGATCTCTGTAGCAAAATAGAAATTGGAAAATGAGTTGTGAGGAAAGGCAGGAGGAAGGTGTGCATATATAGCAGCAGCCTTTGAAGAATTTTTCATTCAATGATTTGAATGTAGTCAAGACTGTTTAGTTTTCTTTCTGGTTTAGTGGGTCCAAACTGTCACAAAGATAGATTATTCATAGGTAACAGGTGTGAAAGGCGGAGTCTAAGGGCGAAGACAAAAGTCCCGACGATTCCGTGATAGTCCAGCTGGGGATTAAGACAGCTTCTCTCGACTAAGTCAATACTGTCTTTTCTACTTATTTGCCTACTAGCACTTGCACTGAAAGGTGCAATGATTATGCACATAATAATTTAGCCGATAGGCTATATTATGCGTGAGGGAAGTTGTCTCACGTCGGGAATTTGTCTCACGCCAGTAAACTGTTTTTCTATATCCGTATTCCGTCCTCTCCCACCCGTATACTGTTTAGGGTTGTTTTTGCTGCTGGCTCCCAGGTTCACGCTGGTAGCTTCAAAGTTACTCGCTGCATAGAAATAGATACGTGGCTACACTCTCTCCTTTCACCACGCTAGAGCTTGCATACGGAACATACCTCACAACAAAGGCAGAGCTTTCTGGCCTTGAACTACTTTCTCCATAACAAGAAAATAAAGCTTTTCACTCAGTTTTTCAAGAAGCTCTATTTTCAAAATATAGCTTCCTTACTCTGAAGTATGGATTGCAGATTGTGATAGGATGCGTTGGAGTGTACTCAATGCTTGCAAAATGGATGGACTTCCCACCGGCCAAATCAACCGGCGTTGCCATTAGGGGCATGGTCACTTTTGGCTCAAGGTAATTGCTTTTTAAACTTCAGATGTTTTGAAAACGTTCTAAATAGCACCCTTTTCATTCGGATGCTCAAATGTAGCACCTTCTGATTCGTTCCTCTTTTCTATCCAGAATATAGCATGTTTTTGGCACCGACTAAGTGGGTATAGATTAATTTCTCCGCATCACACAGTACAAACAGTGGACTGTCCACCATCTTATAAAACTGATTGTTTTTTTAGGAATACTAGCACTAGGATTAGGAACCCAATCTGCTGCAGTACCAGCGAGAGCTTGGCTGCCCTCGAATTGGACATGGAAGGAGAAGCTCAAGACTATGGGGAATCCTCCTCAACTGAAACATCCCCGGAATTAAGGACACCCACTCTGGATTTAGCGGTGGGTGCCCTAAAATTGGGTGGTAAATATAACAGGGAGCTCGAAGTTGCAAGGAGAACAGTTCACTTGGACTGTGCACTCTGTCAGAGAGTTCAAGAAAGGCTCCTAAAAAAATGAAGAAAAAGCTAATACTAAGAATGATAGCTCATTCGTTACAGTTGCAGGTATCTGGCACTTAGCCTATCGAAACAAAACCTGTTTTTGATTTTTCTTCGATTATTCTTCATGGTCATGTTAAAATTTTATGCAAGCTCAAATCTTAATAGAAGCGGATATTGACTTGGATGTACACTGGTTGCGATTGACTTTAATTCTACTTTTTACAACTGAATGCTGTTGGCAATCTGCTTCCGCAGCCCATTTCTTGGATTGACTTAAATGGAATGCTTGCTCTGTTTGAATGCATTTTAGTTTACAATTCTACTTCACTATCCGTACTTGGTTGTGTACATCCTCAGTTCTCATGGCACGCCAAGGCAATGGGGATTCATGTTCTAATAATCTTCAATGGTAAAATCCATTTATATTTTGTCCTCCTGTAATGACCCTGCTCAATTCTGACCTCAAAGTGCTGATTGAAGACTCAAGGAATTTCGTCAAACAATTCACATACAAACTTCCAGCTTGCTGGTTTGTGTGATCAGACTGATATAATGCTTGTAGATAATATCAAAGCACTCTAAATGTTTGGAAATCAAAACTATAATGCATAAACTATACCCTAGATGCATGAATGACTTAATTTCATCATTTACAATGCTCATATATGATTTCTAAATGCAAAATATGCACCTACAGCCAACTGGTAATTTTAACAAACAGTTGGTATGCAACTAGTATGCTGATAGTAATATCTACAGCCACTTGACATTATGTCAAATAGTTGGCATACATCTTTATATCATATTCAAATGAACATTACAACCATGTAAGACTTCCCAAAGATGATGTCTTATTGAAATGCAATCATCTACACTAGATATCATAAGAATGCCAAGACTCTTGGGTTACATTTTATAGATGCAATTGCAATGCCAATTCTGATATACACAATAATCATCTACAACTACAACACTATCAATTCTATGTGCAATACAAAATCTGACTTCAATGTTCACCTACAACAGCTCAATAAAATGCACCTATGTAATCATGAAAATGCATGTAAATCACAAAGGAACCTGATATATCAGATCGCCATATGCCATTGATGAAGAGGCAAGCAATATCACATGAAATGACGACTCATAAGCCCAAATTGAATTTCTGAAGCAGTCGCCCCTGTTCTTGCCTGGCAATGTATTAGAAAAATAAATACAGTGTCTAAACTCCTCGAATTTGTCCTTGAAATGATTGTCGCGGCGATAGCAATTGAATGCGACAATACCCAGAACCAAAGGACACCTCTAAGTGAAGATATGAACATAAATATGTTTCCAATGATGCCCCACCAGCAGTATATCAGACTTCTAAATAAATTGTAGATGCTGCAAATCACCTTCAAAATGCATGAAACATCATCTCCATTCACTATAGAATCTAGTGCTGCAACCTCCTTGGAGAATCAATGCCAAAACAAGAAGATATAAGCAAAATCATGGCTTCAACTAGTTGGTATGATGGACTGTAAATTTATATCAGAATTCTGGAAATGACTGAATGACCTCCTCAATGCAAATTTGATGAAGATTATGAACTCCAAAATGTCTCCAATAATGCTCCAAATCAAACCATACAAAAACTTGGCCAAAGGCCACTAAGTTTTGACAATGAAGCTCAAATAGAAAGTCTGAAGTAACTTTCTCCCAGCTGCAATAATTCAAGTGATATTTCACACCCTCAAAATTGCTTACCAATTGAGAGTTTTCGTTCTCAATGGCCAACTGTGACTACTGCAGAAACCCTGGGCTCCACAATGCACATCAACAACAAACATCAACATCAACAACAAATCTCGATGATGAGAATGAAGCCCATGATGTCTATTTATACTTTTTCCTCAAGAGGTCGACCTCCTTCTAGAACTTTCCCAAGTCACCTTCTAGAAGGAATATTATTTTATTATTTTAATATTGCACTTTATAATAATATAAAATATAATCTCACTAATAAAGTGCAATATAACATTATAATATAAAATAAAGGTTTCCATAAATAGAAATATCCATAATGATACTAGGAAAACCTTCATGAAGTCACAAAATGAGCCAACCAATCAACTGGGTATCTGCCAAACGACCCTCTTATTTAGCTCCATTAGCCAACAAGGGTCAGGAATAGGCTAATTCCTTTAAACTCCATTGCTCATGAAAAAGGGGACATTACAGTCCGCCCTCCCTGAAATTGCTTGTCTCCAAGCAATCTCACAACAAGTACAACTCTTCTCCACCTAGATCCCAAGTGAAAATCTGTGTAATATCCCAAACATCACCAAACAACTCTTGTAGCACAAGCACATCCTGCTGAATCAACTCGACCCCAAAACTATGATGATAAATTTGATGTGCCCATACTGTTGGAAAGCCACCACCCATTGCTTCCCATTGTGCCACTTTGATACCTCCCATCTCCAAAACGTAGCAAGTCCCGAAGTCCTGAATCTAATGGTAATCATCATGAGAGAACAAAGTAGAAGACCCACCAAACTTAGAATCACCATTTGAGATCGGAAGTAAGTCACCAACCAACAAGTAAATAGCTGCCCTATCATATGAAATAGGTAACCAATTCAAAGATGAGTAGTAGATGCCTTCATTACCCACCAAGAACAACTCTTGAGTGGCTGATCCACTAAGAGTGTCATCTCCAACAACATCATCCTCCCCAAAAGAATGATCAACCTCCACACAACATGAAAAAACCTCAAATTGTACCAAGTCCTTCGATTGACCAAGCTTATCAATCTCATCACAAAGTGAATCCTTCCCTTGAGTAAGGAGTCTTCTAATGTGATTTATCCCTTTTTGCCTTGCCATGTTGATAAGATTGAATTTTTCTTTCACATCTTGAAGGTGTTGTCTTGCATTTGCAGCCACCAACCTAGCCTCCTTGGCCTTCCTCATCCACACTTCATTCATCATTTCAGACCTTTTAATCTCTTCAATGCCAAAGTACACAAAATCAGTCCTCTTGATAACTTCATGTCCATGAATGAATGTAGGGTTGCTATCAAAATTTGATATCATATTATTGGCTTGTTCTCGATCACAAGCTTCCTTTTCATAAGAATGATGATGCAACATGTTGCTATCCTCAAACCAATCTATGATGACATCATGCCATTGTAAAATGCCTCCATCATGTGAAGACAAAACACTAGTGGCTGCTCCACTAAGTAGAGGATCAAATTCCACATCCTCCTTAACATCTTGTGCCTCCAATAGACTTCCATATGAATGAACAACATTCATTGAACTACAATCATGATAGGAAGAAGCAATGCTAAACTCACCTATTGAAGCATCACAAGAAACCTTATCTTCATGTGGCTGCTCCAAAACAACTGATTTGTCTTCAAACACCATTTTCTCTTCTTCAACCTTGAAATCCTCCTGAAGTATTGTGTGCCCAACTTCTTCCTCTATGCTGGTCTCATTTTTATTCCCCATAGGATCAACTATATGCTAGTCACCAACTGCTGCAAACTCATTGTAGAGTTTTCTAGATACCTCACTTGTAGAAACCTCTTCTTCTTCCTCCTTTTCATTTTGAGATGTAGACTTCTTAGAAATGGAAGTCGTAATTCTATCTATGGTTGCAGGGTGTGAAATCCATTCAACCTTCTTTTCCTAACTTTATATAAGCTTCTCCAATTTTCCCATCATGGCATTTAACTATTTCCAAGGAATAGCCATGTTGTACACTAAACTGTAGCTGAAACTCACCCAACAGGATGGCAGGGAACCTCTCTGATACCACTGTAATGACCTTGCTCAATTCTGACCTCAAAGTGCTGATTGAAGACTCAAGGAATTTCGTCAAACAATTTACATACAAACTTCCAGCTTGTTGGTTTGTGTGATCAGACTGATATACATGCTTGTAGATAATATCAAAGCACTCTAAATATTTGGAAATCAAAACTATAATGCATAAACTATACCCTACATGCATGAATTCAACTTAATTTCATCATTTACAAAGCTCATATATGATTTCTAAATATGCACCTACAACCAACTGGTAATTTTAACAAACAGTTGGTATGCAACTAGTATGTTGATAATAATATCTACAGCCACTTGACATTATGTCAAATAGTTGGCATACATCTTTATATCATATTCAAATGAACATTACAACCATGTAAGACTTCCCAAAGATGATGTCTTATTGAAATGCAATCATCTACACTAGATATCATAAGAATGCCAAGACTCTTGGGTTACATTTTATAGATGCAATTGCAATGCCAAATCTGATATACACAATAATCATCTACAGCTGCAACACTATCAATTCTATGTGCAATACAAAATCTGACTTCAATGTTCACCTACAACAGCTCAATAAAATGCACCTATGTAATCATGAAAATGCATGTAAATCACAAAGGAATCTGATATATCAGATTGCCATATGCCATTGATGAAGAGGCAAGCAATATCACATGAAATGACGACCTCATAAACCCAAATTGAATTTCTGAAGCAGTCGCCCTTGTTCTTGCCTGGCAATGTTTTAGAAAAATAAATACAGCTTCTAAACTCCTCGAATTTGTCCTTGAAATGATTGTCGCAGTGATAGCAATTGAATGCAACAATACCCAGAACCAAAGGACACCTCTAAGTGAAGATATGAACATAAATATGTTTCCAATGATGCCCCACCAGCAGTATATCAGACTTCTAAATAAATTGTAGATGCTGCAAATCACCTTCAAAATGCATGAAACATCATCTCCATTCACTATAGAATCTAGTGCTGCAACCTCCTTGGAGAATCAATGCCAAAACAAGAAGATATAAGCAAAATCGTGGCTTCAACTAGCTGGTATGATGGACTGTAAATTTATATCAGAATTCTGGAAATGGCTGAATGACCTCAATGCAAATTTGATGAAGATTATGAACTCCAAAATGTCTCCAACAATGCTCCAAATCAAACCATACAAAAACTTGGCCAAAGGCCACTAAGTTTTGACAATGAAGCTCAAATAGAAAGTCTAAAGTAACTTTTTCCCAGCTGCAATAATTCAAGTGATATTTCACACCCTCAAAATTGCTTACCAATTGAGAGTTTTCGTTCTCAATGGCCAACTGTGACTACTGCAGAAACCCTAGGCTCCACAATGCACATCAACATCAACAATAAATCTCGATGATGAGAATGAAGCCCATGATGTCTATTTATACTTTTTTCTCAAGAGGTTAGCCTCCTAGAACTTCTCCAAGTCACCTTCTAGAAGGAATATTATTTTATTATTTTAATATTGCACTTTATAATAATATAAAATATAATCTCACTAATAAAGTGCAATATAACATTATAATATAAAATAAAGGTTTCCATAAATAGAAATATCCATAATCATACTAGGAAAACCTTCATGAAGTTGTGAAATGAGCCAACCAATCAACTGGGTATCTGCCAAACGACCCTCTTATTAAGCTCCATTAGCCAACAAGGGTCAGGAATAGGCTAATTCCTCTAAACTCCATTGCTCATGAAAAAGGGGACATTACACCTCCTCATACTCCTTGGTTTAGGGAATTTTAGAGCAAGATAGCTGTAATTTGTTTAACCCAGAAGTCCTTATGTTAGTTAAGGAGTCCAAGTGTGAAAACTTGAGGAGATTTATTTAATAAAAATAAATTTGATGATTTTAGATTTGTGTTTTGTATTTATCCATTTTCCTTTTTTCTTTGAGCCCAAAATGGAGAAACAAATGGGCACTTCAAGAATGTACAATTTATGTGTGCCGATGTCACATCTTCAAAGAATTGAACCAGGCTTTGTGGATTAGTATTTTCAAAAAAGGGAGGCCTCTTCAAAAAGGAATCCCACATAGACTAGAGATGAAGTGCTTATCTTATCACTTAGATACCCTTATTGGATCTTAAATTTTCAAAGCTCAATGATGTCATGGACATTAAAATGGTTGTACTTTTAACATTGTAAGAATGTAGTGACCTTCACCTAGTTGATTGCATCTCTTACAACATTAAAGTGAGTTTACTCCCAATGTGTTGATGACAGGTGGAAGTCCACTAGAATGCATACAATGCGAATTAGCTTTGTACTGATGTTAAAGCGAATCTATAAATTTGTGGCACAAGGTAGTATTTGACAATTACATATTTGAAAATACAATCATATTAGGAAAACTCACAAAACATGCCTGTATTGAACAAGCGATACATGCATGTTAGCAGTGGACGTATCAATTGCAAGTGGTTACACCTAAAATGAAACTTGTTCCATTATATAGAGAAATTAAAGATTCTCAAGCTAGCAATACCCATTTGGATTCCATGTTTACTATCTACTCTCTATTTCTCAAGCCATTCTCACGATTTCATGTAATATATAGAGCTAGGCATCTACATATGTGAGCAATTAACACACTGTGAAGCATGTTTGCAAGAGTTTTCTATAAAAAAATGAAACTGGTTCCATGCATAGAGAAATTAAAGAATCTTAATTCTCAAGCTAGCAATTTCTGTTTGTTGTTATTTCATTTAATTATAGAGCTAAGCATCTAGTAATTTCAAATTTTCAATTTTTTTTAATTTTTAATGAGTTTGGTGAACATTGATTATAACAAAGTTCAATTGTAAAATCAAAATTTAAAATTAAAATTTACCAAACTCAATTGTAAGTAAATAATATATTTATTCGATTATTTAGTTTATTTGACATTGGTTGCAGGAGGAAGAATTGGAGTCTGTAATTTGAGCCGTTTAAAAGTGATTCATATCCAATGCCCTCCTCAAACGGTACAAATTTAGCTGTAAATGTGTGTGGACAGCTATTCGGGCAAAATTTGGAATGTAAATATTGAAGTACAAATAGATACTCTGAGTAAATTTAATAATTTTAGTTCAGGGAATATCCCAAGTGTTAGAATTGGTGCAGCTAAGATAATGTCAGTTGCAAAAGAGATTTAAGATGTATTGGCCATGGTCTGTTACAGTGTGGTACTATGTGAAAAGTGTAGACAAACAATTTTTTTTTTGGAATGTGGTTGGCATGCAGGCTTATGCAGACATCATCCAACATCATTTTAACAGCGTTATGTTATATTTGCTGTTGTTATACTGCTGTCCATTATTATTGTGCATTCTTCCACACTGTATAAAAAGATAGCGAACCTATGATGTTGAATTCCTGTCATTTTATTTAACCTCCAACAATTTATGTCAGATCTGATGGCTGAATGTTCAAATTGCTAGATTATTATGATGTGCAGGGATCCAAAAACTGCTATCTCCATTGTCTAAAGCATGAACCATAAAATAAACTGCAGTCTCCAATACAGAAATTTGTAATCTATTTCATATATTTCTACAGAGGATCATTGTGTACAGAAATTTGTAATGTAATTCTAATTTGTTTCAATTTCAAGCATGGAAATCCTCCCTTCTCAATTTGTAATTTGTACAGAAATTTGTATTCTGTACAAAAATTTGTAATTTATACACATTTGTAATTTGTACAGATATTTGTACTATGGAATTTCAACAACATTTTTAAGGGGATATTTCATATGCCTGAATTGATTACAAAAGAAGATTGCAAGTTTCTATGTGCAAGCGATGACAAAACTGCAGAAATTGATTCCCCAATCATAGTTCGTACATCTACAATCTGTTTGTGTTCAGCATAACAATTGTTGGGATCTTATGGTATATATGTGAATTGGTTTACTTAGACGAGGGACATATGCTTATGGTATATATGTGAATTGGTTTTCATATGATTCAGCCAAACTATATAAAACTATCGGCATATTCCTTGCAGCACCCCCAGCCGCAAGTGCTAGTTTATATAGAATATCCTACAAATTTGACTTAATCATTAAGTAGGGTGATTTGTAACCTTAGCTGAAATATAAGTAAACTACTCAACCATTACTGACATCCTAAATTCTGAAAATCCACATGTTATCCATCAAAGAAGGCTATCATCAAAAAATTCTTCTCTCTTTTAATGGCAAAGCAAACAATTATTTTAGGAATTGAATGTAGTTTCCAAACTGTAATGGTTGGAAGAACAGCGATGGAGAATCCAGAATATAATAATTAATAAATGTACAAGTGGGAATATAATAATTAATAAACCTACAACTGTCTCCTGCTAGAACTGTATCAGAAAATAAAGCATAGTCTACAGTCAAAATATTATAGGTTTCATTTTTCTTTATGTACGTATCTAATTACTACCCAAAACATACAAAACCTAAGTTTTAAAATTAAAATAAAATTGATCTCTAGCAATTTGTGCATTTCTTCTATTTTGATCATAAAAAAAACCAATTTAGTGGCATGAAACCAGATTAATTCTACAAGAACATTGCAAGCTAGAAGTTTCTATAAACTCCAAAAATTTCAAAAAAGAAAGTTTTCAATTTATTAAATTATTTCTAATGCCATATGAAAATTTTGTTAGTTAGAAACTATTGTTTCTTGGCATGGTAAAGCAGTCATATGCCCATTTTTAAAGGTTGACACACCTTCCGCTCTTCATTCCCCTTAATTTATCACATTTAAAGAGGGCTAGGATGAGCTGGTAATATCATTATCTTTGAAACAAATTGCTTTTAACCTTCAAAATAGCAATTTGGCTTTAGGTAACTCATAAGTGGTAGTAATAAAATTATGATTTATAGGTTGATGCCTAAGTTACTGTATACTTCTGGTTAAAGTAGTTGTATTTATTTCTGTATATCTGATGCAAATATGGATATGGTTATTAGGAATATTTATGCAATATGTAAGTCATATACAGTCACTGATGATAGCAGTTGAAGGAAAAAAGGTTGTCGCATACAATCTGGTTGTCTGTTTGCTGCAGATTAAAAACTGGCTATTTTTTGGTTGCGTCTAGGTAGGTCAGGATAGATGGAATGCCCTCTGAATTTTTTTTTTGTTAACTAGCAACCAATGTTTGTGTTTATTGTGAAAACGTTGAAGCAACAGTTGCAGGGAAATTGTTACGATTAGTGTTGAGACTCGGTAAACTTGCCTAAATCCAGGGAAGAACAGAATGTTCTAGGTTTGAAAACATGCATTTTAGTTTTCATGATGGAAGTTGGATATATAGGCAGTGTTCCATTTTATAGGCCTCTGTTTCATTTATTACTGGTGCATGATCCTTTCATGGTGTACTAAAAAAAATACACTTTAGATAGTTTTACCAAAACAAAGGATCTGAAATATAATTGCTAAGAGATTAGAGATCACTTGCTTGTAGATTATAAGCACCAATGTTTGTTATGCAAAATAAGTAACCGTTTCAAAATAATCACAAAAATACACCAAACTATGATAGCAATAAAAATAATAATGAGAAATTACAAGGCTGTCAGACCATAGCTGTCTAGAATTCAAAATACTTGAAGTCATCTTATTAAATTGGCAAGATTTGTAGAACCATGAATGGTGATCACTAATCTCATTACATCCACATGAACCTATTTCATGCACTTGTGGCATTGGCCAGTCTCTTAATCTCCTCATTGTCCATTTATCAAAAAGACATCCTAGGCACTGCTAGGACCCATACCCATATAATTGGCCAGTCTCTTAATCTCCTCATTGTCCATTTATCAAAAAGACATCCTAGGCACTGCTAGGACCCATACCCATATAATCATAAGGAACCCCACTAGAAGCCTTAGGCTTGGCTACATGCAACCTTCATTTTTGACAAACATAAAATCCAATTTATGCCCCCTTCACTTTTTTACATCATCCAGATGTCTAGGCACTGCTAGGACCCATATCCATATAATCATAAGGAACCCCACTAGAAGCCTTGGGCTTGGCTACTGCAACCTTCATTTTTGACAAACATAAAATCCAATTTATGCCCCCTTCACTCTTTTGCATCATCCAGCCTTGAATCCGCCTTTCATGCCCTATCGGCCTCCATGATGCTAATCCTATCCTCAGCTTACCTAGGTTATTACTACATTTTTATTTATTTTTCTTTTTAAATTTTTTTTTCATTACCATCTCTTTAAACAGAAGAGGGGAGGGAACTAAAATTAACTTAGAACAATCATACAATTGGAATAGGCCTAATTTGCACATCTAAACCAACAAGATGAGAAATCAATAAAAACAAGTGCTCTCCAATTGCAACCTTCAAACCACTTCAAATAGGGAAAAAACTAAAATTCTTATTTTTGAAAAGCCTCAATGATGCTAATCAAGAGAATACAAAGTAGGCCATGGGCAGAGGTTTTTTTGGACTCTTCTAGAGACATGACCTTTCATGAAAATCAAACAAGGTGGATGATATATGTGCTTCCATCAAAGGAAAAGTTTTGGAGCCAACAAAAATATCATAGTAAATGCAGAGGAAATAGAACACTAGAACACAATGACCCTATGCGTCGTTGATGAATATAAGATATGTCACCACTTGAATTTTAGACAAGCAGGAAAAATTGACAATTGAAAACAAGCAAATTATTTTGTAGTTTGACAGTTGACAGGATACATATTTATAGGAAACAACACACTAGCGGTGCTATGAAGATAAGGACCAGATTTCTAGTGCAATGAAGATAAGGATCGGATTACAGTGAGTAGACAATGGAGATAAGGATAAGACAAAATAAAAATCTATTTTCAGGCATGAGACCAAGACTTTCAACTATTCAAAATTATTTTCATTTTCAGACGTGAGACATTTGTTTTCAAGCATGGGGTGAGGAATTTTCGCCTACTTGAAAGTTGTTTTTCCTGGCGTGAGACAACTCTCAGGTTCAAGCTGGTACAAAATATAGCCTATCAACTTAAATTATTTGTTATTTAAAAAATAATCTTATATAATTATTCTTAAACATCAATGTTTAATTTTTAAGTTTTGTTCATACTAACATTCTTAGATCCTATATGGTTGTATTTTTTAAAAATTATGCGTAAAATGTTTTTCTTTTAAATTTCTAAATTTGATGATTGTGTTCTTGCAATTAGTTAATAAACTGTCATAAAATACAATTTTTTTTGAAGATTGTCATATGAAAGGAAAGATTTTTAACAACCATAAAAATTCCATTTGATTATAGTTATAAATATATTTTAATCTATAACATATATATTTAATAAAATATGTTTAACATTTTACGAACAATTTTGAATAGATGTATTAAAAAAAATGGCTTGACAAGCATGATCAACCATTAAATTTAAGTCAAGAGATAAGTGTTGAATCTATTCATCTTGATTATATTGGGGATTAAAAATATTTCCTTCCTAATTGATCAATTGATTGGCTTTACTAGAAATTTTAATAAATATCCTTATAACATGTTTATTTGTTTTCTTAATATTACTTTTATTTCATTAAAAAGAAAAGAGGAAGGCACTCCTTCCCTTCAAAATTTAAAGAAAATAGAGAGGATCCCATTTTTAGTGGTTTACAAGTAGATAAGAGTGGATTTAGTTGTGTAACAGTGAACTTTTCATTTCTTCACTTTTTGTTTTGTTTTGAATTTATTTTGATTTGATTGTCTTTTTATGTAATAATAAAGATATATGTGGCAAAATAAATATGAAAAATTGGTACAAGATTGAGTCTTCCCCAATCTTGTTTTTACTTGCTTTATGTTTCAAAATTAGGTTTTAACACTCAATTTTTATTTTTGTTCTAGCTTTATAGCCAAATTTGTGGGGTTGACTCTATTCAATTGCACAATTTGTATAAATGAATCACATAAGTTCAAAATTCAAATCCAGACACATCACCCCATTTTCACTAGTTGCTATGTGCCAACTTAAGGCACAAAATATTTCACATGCCACCTTTGGGGTTATATTTAAGGACAAACCATTATTAACTTGAATACTTAGAGTATAGTGTATGAAAGAACACCTCTTGGAATTTACAAACATGAAAGCATTATCATGTGAAATCAACACTATAAATTGGCATTCTAGAGCATATAGCATGACTACTTTCTATCTTTGATCTTTGTAAGCAACTTCTTTAAATTGATATTCTAAGAGTTAAAAAAGAAGAAGAAATATTATCAATCTAGGCAACTCCTCTATTCACACACATTTTTATCCAAGCTCTAGAAGTCAAGACAAGCAATTTTGAAACCTACACTTTAAAGAAGTTCATATCTACAAATTTAGTTTAGATCCGCACAAAAAGATTAACTCCACATATGCATGATTAATTCTATAGATGTGTGGAGTAGTTCTATAGTCACAAAATGATCCATGTAGGAATGAAATAGCATTTCATGTCTCAATATCCATTATACCAACAAACCTTCCACTAAGGTATATAAACAACTAAATGAATATAAGAAAATACTATCAAATTGTATTAGCTAAAACCTAATTACAAAGTACATTAAAGTAAGTTAATAACAACATGAGGTTGCAACAGGCACTAAACTTAGCTGATAACGATAGAGGCGATTGTGTTTCCCTGTGCGGGTTAGGGGAAACCCTGGCCGCGCTTTCCCTTGCCTTGGTTGCAGTTGTTTTTGTTGGCTGGTGGGTGTTTGGTGGGTGTACAAGATGGTGTTTGGGGGTCTTTTTGGTGGGGCTCAGGGGTGTTTGGTGGGTGTTCGGATCTGGTCTTTTGTGGGGATTTTTTTTGCATGGCAGGGATTTCGATGTCTTCCAATTTGGTGATGGCTTGAGGTGATAAGGTTCATAATGGCTCTTTTTTGGGCTTGCATGCACATCGGACAAAGGCGTACTATGCGAGTGAGTGTTCAAAATTCAAGAAAATAAATGGTTGTTGGCCTCATAGCCAGGATCAGCCGATTTTGGTCCTTTCTCTTGATTTAGTTGTTGAAGATGTTTCATATTGGAGTCGAAATGCTCTCATTTGCAAGTTTCTTGGGATTCGTATTCCTTTGTTTGCTTTGGAAGCTTGGATTAGGTGTTCGTGGCAGATTGAAGGAGATATGGAGATTACGTTGGCCTCTAATAGTTATTTTATGGTTATTTTCTCCAATATGGCTGATTAGAATTGGGTTTTTGAAGGAGGTCCATACTTCTACAATCATGTTGGGTTGTTTATTAAACCCTAGCATATGGGTTTTAATTCGGCTGAAGAGTTGCCTTCTCGGGTTCCTGTTTGGGTTTGGCTACCACAACTCCCTCTGGAGTTTTGGAGAGAAGATATTTTGCAATGAATTTTTGCTCTATTAGGGAAGCCTACTGCGATTTCCCAACAAACCCTTGAAAAAAGGTGATTTCTTTCACTCAAATATGTGTGGAGGTTGATCTAAATAATCCCCTATTGAATTCATTGGAGATTTGTCTTGGCTCTTCATCATGGATTCAATAGTTAGATTATGAATCTCTTCCTTTCCGATGTCGTCTTTGCCATGAGTATGGACATATTCAATGACAATTACCTAAGGTTCATAAAGATTCTCGTACCACTAACTCCCCCTCTTCTTTGAATCTGCCTTTGGGTAAAGAGGACAAGGGGAAATCTCCCATGAGGGAGGGTGTTGTAGGTAAGGATAAGGATGGTTTTGTGCCAGTTCAATCTAAGGCTAAGGGACGGGGTCAAAAGTGTACTTTGAAGGATCGAGAGGTTGATGAGGGATTTAACCAATTTGAAGTGTTAGATACTGTAGCCTTGGAGGAGGGGATTCCACAGGTTATCACTCTTGTGGCTACTGGTGTGGGTATGGAGGTTGTGTCGGTTCTAGGGTCAGGACATGATTTACATGGAGTGCAGGCACAACAGGAGACCTTGAATGATCATATGCAAGATGATATTGTGTTGGTTGATTTGGCTAAGGGGGTTTTAACTTCTAATATGGGTAAGGGGTTTTCTCAAGGCTTGGGGCTGCAACAACACCTCCTTAAGAAAGGTCCTCCTGATAGCTTTTCAAAAGGGAATAAGACGGATTTAGAGAAGATTAAGGTTACTGGAGATTTATTGGTGGAATTAAGGTCTATTAAACCTATTGATGTTCACTTTCCTCAATCCCCTCCATGATTATTCTCTCCTAGAATGTGAGGGGGTTGAATAACACCTCTCGTCAAAAATTTATTCATGATTTGGTTGCAGTTCATTCATCGAACATCTTATGTGTTTAGGAGACTAAGGTTTTTGTTGATGTTATGATTTAGCATGCTTCTCGTATCTAGCACTTTGGTCAGTGTCAGTGCATTGGATCTCAGGGAAATTATGGAGCTTTGGCTCGTTTTTGGGATCCACACAAGATTTCTCCCCTTTGGTGGATTTCTAGTCATTCTTCTATCTCCATGGTTGCTTCTACTTTGGATTTTGGTGAGCCTATACTAATTTCTAATGTTTATGCTCCAATTGACATCCGTGGTATAATCCAGCTTTGGGCACATATAAGGTATGCCCATTCTTGTGATCCTTATCTTCCTTGGATCTTAGGTGGTGATTTTAATTGTGTTTAGTTTGGAGGAGAAAAGAGGGGGTTTTCCTAGGTAAGGTCCTACTTCTAATCTTTTTCGAGCTCAAATGGATTCTCTTGCTTTAGTGGATGTTAATCCCTCTAATGAGATTTTCACTTGGAATAATAGATAGAGTGGAGAGGAAGCAATCTCTGAACAATTGGATAGGTTTCTTGTCTCTTGTTTTTAGGTTGTTGGGGGCTTGGTTACAAGTTTTGAAATTCTTGAATGGAGAGGTTCTAATCATTGGCCCATTAAATTTTTCGCTTCTTCTTTTGATGTTCCTAAGAATCCTCCCTTTAAATTTCAGCTTATGTGGCTTCAGGATTCTTCGCTGTATGACTTACTGGCTAAGTGGTGGAGAGAGGGAGGTCTTGCTTATGGCACAACTATGTACTTCTTTGTTAAGAAACTTCAATATATCAAATATCACCTTAAGAGATGGAACATGTTTTGTTTCGGTAGCCTTTGGTCCAAAAAGAGGGATGCTTTGGACCATCTTGCTATGATTACTCGCCAAATTCAATATAATGGTTTCTTGGATGCTCTTGGAAGAGCGGAGTCCCAGGCAGTGCAAAATGTGGAAGAGTGGGAGCTTCATGAAGAGATTTGTTGGAAACAGAAGACTCAGATTGATTTTCTCTAGGAAGGGGATAGGATTACTACTTTTTTCTATCATTTTGTCTAGGCTCGTCGTAACAAGGGGTACATTTCTTCTCTGGTTACTTCTAAAGGTCTTCAAATTTCTTCCTTGTCAGCTATGTCTCATGAGGCTCATCAATTTTACTTTGCTCTTTTTGCTAAAGATTCCCCTCCTGCTACTGAGGAGGAGAATTTGGTCCTTTCTCGCATTCCCTCTCTGACCACCAATACGATGAATGATTCTCTCACTCATCCGATTTCGATTCCTAAGTTAGAAGAGGTCATGTTTGGGATGAACAAAGGTAAAGCTCTTGGCCCAAATGGCTTCCCTATTGAGTTTTTCAGGAGTTTTGGGATATTATTGTTCTGGATCTATTGGAAGTTGTTCGAGAATCTCTTCATAGTAAGCAGATGCTTCAAGCCATGAATTGTACTTTCTTTGTTCTCAGTCCCAAAAAGGAAGGTGTTGATAAGTTTGAATTTTTTTGACCTATTTCTCTTTGTAATGTGGTGTATAATATTATCACTAAATTGATTGCAGAGAGGCTCAAAACTTGTCTTCCTATTGTGATCTCTGAAGATCAAGGAGGTTTTGTGGCTGGAAAACAAATTCTAGATGGGGTGGTGGTGGCTTCTAAGGTTATTCACTCTATGACAACTTCTAAGGAGAGAGCTATTTTCATCAAATTAGACATGGCCAAGGCTTATGACAGAGTCAAATGGAGTTTTCTTTAGAAAAATATCGTAGCTTTTGGTTTTAGTCCAAAATGGGTGAGTTGGACCATGAGTTGTGTTACTTCTTCATATTTCTTAGTTATTGTGAATGGAGAACCTTCAAAGCCTTTTGGTGATTCCAGGGGCCTTCACCAAGGGGATCCTCTCTCCCCTTACCTATTTATTATTATGTCTGAGGATTTGGGATGTTTTCTTAAGTTTTGTGCTCCCGAGGGATTGATTCATGGGTGGCAATGGGGAAATGGTTTGCCACAACTCTCACATCTCCAATTTGTGGATGACACTACTCTTGTGGGATTGGTGCGCATTCAGGAAGATGAATCTTTTAGGCATGCCTCAGATATTTACCTTGATACTTCAGGTCAGAAATTTAATGAGCATAAATCCTCTATTTTCTTCTTTAACACTCTGACTATTAAGAGGCGTATTGCTGAAATTATGTGATTTCAAATTGGGTCTTTTCCCTTTGTTTATTTGGGAATTCCTCTTACTATTGGTAGACATCCTAGGTCCTCTTGGAAAAATTTTCTTGACAAGTTGCGTCAGAAGGTTAACCATTGGACTCACTGTTGGTTATTTACTACTGCTTGTTTGACTCTTCTAAAGTCTATTATTCAAGCTCTTCCTATCTACAGGTGTTTTGTTCAGGCTGCTCCCATGTACTTTCTTTGGGAATTTGATGCTTTCTCTCACAAATTTCTTTGGAATGGTAATTTATCGACTCCTAAATGGAACCTTGTTAAGTGGGAAACTGTGTGTAGACCTAAGGAAGAGGGTGGCCTTGGCTTACGATCTACTATTTTGAATGGGCAAGTTTGTGCTACTAAGTTATATTGGCATTGGTGTTCTAGCCAGAATCAGTTTTGGGCCCATATTCTCACCCATAAGTATCTTAAAGATGTTAATGTGTTTGATGTTCCCCGTTTTCCTTTGGTTGGCAATGGTTCTATGATTTGGAATACTTTGAAATTGGGAGCTTAGTTGGTTAAGAATGGTCTCTTTTGGATCTATCATTCAGGATCACAAGCTCTTTTTTGGTTGGACTCATGGGATGGTCATCCTTCTATCCTTTCTACTCATCCTCACCTTCAACACCTTTGTGATACTTTTACTGCTACTGGCTAGGACACTGTAGATCATTATAAGATTGCCCATAATTGTGGGTTGGTTATTTGTTTTTGCTAGAAACTTCCTTCTAAATGGCCTCCTGGAGGAACTAGGGAAAATAGTGTAGAGCTAGCTTAGATTCTGGAGTCTCGTGAGTGCACTACCTTGGATGGGAATGATATTTTGGCATGGGCTAGCAGTGATTTTTCTGGTAAGTTTTTTGTTTTTGCTGGTTATGTTGAGCTAGTGCGGTAGACTTTTGGGGACAGTTGGGTTTCTTGGTGGAAGCAAGTTTGGTACAAGTTCTCATGGCCCAAGTGCAATTTTTTCTTGTGGTTGGTGGTCCACAATTGGTGTCTTACTTGGGATAATTTATGCAAGCGCGGTTTTCAGGGCCCCTCGATGTGTGTGTTGTGTCGCGATAATGAAGAGAGTGTCTCTTATCTCTTTTTCCAATGTTCCTTCACTAGACATGTATTTGGCATTTTTGGTGGAATGTGTGGAATCAAGCTTGTTGGCATGTCTCTTCTTTGGCTAAGTTTTTTGTTCGATGGGGCAAGGCCTCGGTCAAAACCTCTTTTCTCCAAGTTGCTTGGACTCTTGGCCCTTCTTTTATTCTTTGGCATATCTAGTTGGAGAGGAATCGTCAGATCTTTCAACATGTATTGTTGGGGGCCCACCACTTGTGGAAAATTCTTCACTCTTTGGGGGAAATTGTTTCAGCTAAGTGTGACCTGACAGAGGCTGTGGATCCTAGTGATGTTATTTGCTACAACTATCTCCATCTTCCTCCTCCACAAGGCTAGCTCGTGAGAAATAGATGCAAAAACCCTCTTTAGAAGATAAATAGGGTGGGGAGGTGGAGTCCTCCTCCATAAGGCAGTTTGAAAATCAACACGGACAAGTCTTCACAGGGCAACCCTGCTCCTACTGGCATTGGTGGAGTTGGTAGGGATAGCTCAAGGACTGTTCAGTTTATTTTTTTGTTTATAAAGGTCATCATACTAATAATTTGATGGAGGCTCTTGCTATTTTATATGTTGTGGAGCGGGCTTGTGCTCTTGGATGGAGCAGGCTCATTTGTGAATCAGATTTGCAGGTGGTTGTGCATTTGTTGACTCGGCAACATTCTAAGGCTGTTAGTTGGAAGTTAGTCTTGGTGGTTAACCGAATTCTTAATTTGTGTGATTCTTTGGAGTTTGCTACTTTCACTCATATCCCTAAGGAGTGGAATGGTGTAGCAGATTGTCTAGCCAAATGGGCTTCTAATCAAATGCAAAACTGGAATATTATGGATAAGGGTCAGTTACCTCTGGATTTGTCTCATTAGTTAGATCACTTAGTGGAACTTGACAGGGATGTTTGAGGCCCTTTCTATGTATTTCTTCTTGTTTGAATAAATTTTAACCCCTCCTTTATTTCAATTTAACGTAATTCCAAAGTGCATACAAGCTTTTTCTTATATAGAGAAAAGGTGAAGATTATAATGGCAGGATAGGTAAAAATTAACTGTACTTTATCTAGTATGATAGATGGTAAGGAACTCTACAAAAATAATATGATAGGCCAGTAGAGAACTCAACCAAAACTAGCTAAGTCTAGCATGGGGAAAAACATGGGGCAATCAAGTGCATAAGATGTAGAATGGAATAGGCATATGACTAACTGACATAAGTCGAAGACTTGTGATATCTAAGTAGGATTATGTACCTATGTACTTCTTTCCTTGGGGAACAGCGATTGGGGCATCTAAAAAAATAAAAAATTAAACTTTGCCTAACAAGGTTATTCTTTGAACCAAGCAATAGGTACATTACTTCAAAGAGGGAAAAGTGTAGACACTCAAAAAATATTGATTGATATCATGCACTCAATCCTAATTGACTAACACCGATTCTTCCTTAATCATTTCTACACTAACCAATTAATTGAATAATCTTTATTTAATTAATTTAATTCCTCCTAAAATCATATAATACACTTTATCGGATTATTTCATCATATTTTCCTTTAATTAAATAAATCAACTTTATTTAATTAAATCCTAATGTCTCTCTTTGATTAAATAAATCAACTTTATTTAATTAAATCTTAATCTTCTTCATTTAATTAAATAAATCAATTTTATTGAACGCTCCAATTCGTTAAGGTGTTCCCTCATGGCGCCCACCATGGGTTTGACTCTCTGGCTCCCGTGGTACCGGTTGGTGTGTCCAGCCAGCACTGCACATAAAAAGTTTACGGGTGGGGGTTATATGGGGGGCGTGTTGCACCGATTCCCTCGTTAAAAATAAAATAAAATAAAAAAATCAATTTTATTTAATTAAATCCTAATGTTCTTCATTTAATTGAATAAATTATTTTATTTAATTAAATTACTAATGTTCTTTATCCTCACATTTGGTTTAAATAAATTCAAACATTTAAATTAAATGTCATCATCAAACTAAGTTCATCTAAGTTAATTAATCCCTCCTAACACTAATCTCCCATTCCTCTAGCTTTTTTTTTTTTTTTTTTTTAAAGGGTAAAAAATTTTATTCAATCAAAACCAGAGTACAAAGCAAAGGCCAGAGGCCCACCAAAATAAGACCACCACCAGACCAACCAACAACAACACTACCTATTCATGTCCTCCACTAATAACCTCTCCAGGGTCCCAAGATAATTAGAAGGAAGCTCATCCTTTCCACTAATATCCCAGCCATCCACATTCTCGGAGGCCCACTTCGCCAGACAATCGGCCACTTTGTTCCACTCTCTAGGGATATGACAAAAAGAGACAGAATCCAAGGAGCTGCATAGACTCAGAATTTGTCTACCCACAGAAGCCAATTGCCAACTAACATCATCCAACCTTTGGTTGTTCAACAAATCCACAACAATCTGAGAATCCGACTCACAGATGATCCTCCTCCAACCTAAAGAGCATCCTCGCTCAATAGCAATCTTAATAGCAAGGGCCTCCATCAGATTATTAGAATGCTGCCCTTTGTAACTAGAGAAGACAAAAACTGCCCCACCATCATTACCTCTACCAATACCCCCCACACCAGCATGACCAGGGTTCCCACAAGAAGAACCATCAGTATTAATCTTCAGGACCCCCTCCGGGGGAGGCATCCACCTCCCATCACGACAAATCCGTTGCCGAACCTGACGGGGTCTTCTGCCAGCAAAGCATCCCCTGCTACTATCCCCCAAGCTCAAATTCCACACAATATCAAGATCACCAGGATCAAGATTTTCAAGCATGTCACACTTAGCCGAAATAGTCTCCTGAAGCCTGCTAATTATCTTCTTCCACAATTGAAGATTTCCCAAATTGGAACCACAAAAGACTCTACGGTTCCTCTCCAACCAAAGGTTCCAAAGAATGAGAATAGGCCCAACAGACCAGGCCACCTGAAGGAAAGAAGTCTTCGCTGGAGGTCTGCCCAAACTTTCCCAAAAGTCAATCAAGGAGGTAGCATGAATACAACCATGACGCCAAGCCTCCCACCATCTATGCCATAACTCTCTAGAGTAAGGGCAAAGAAAGAACAAGTGGGAGGTACACTCCTCACTGTGAGAACAAAGAAGGCAAATAGAGGGTCCCTGAAAGCCACGTTTGTGAAGATTTTCCCAAGTGAGGCACTTCCTCTGAGCAACCAACCATAAGAAAAAATTGCATTTGGGCCAAGAGAAGTTGTCCCAAACCTTCTTCCACCAGTGCACCTCAGCAGGACCATGTAAGTTCCTGTCAAGCATAGCATAGCCTTGGGCAACAGTAAATTTACCTTTTGGACTAGGATTCCAAGCTAGAACATCCCTCCCATTAAGGGAGCTGCAAAGCCTAGCCTCCAAAACTCTAGAAAGAACAACACGATCCTCATCAGATCCACCCAGGGCCACTCCTGTGGGTCCTTCCAGCAAGCCACCACTGCCTGCCCAATACGCTTGACAGTTTTAAAATGCTCCACCTTAATCCAACTAGCCTCAGAAAAAATATGGCAAAGAGGCTGAAGCTGAGGAAAACTAGAAAGAATGGGAGGGTGGCCATCCCAAGAGTCCTACCAAAACAAAGCATCAGAGCCTCTATTACAGATCCAGAAGAGACCCTCCTTAATCAGCTGAGCACCCTTCTTAAGGGTATCCCAAATACACGAACCTTTACCCAACAAAGGAAGACGCGGCACATCGAGGCAATCAGCACCAGGAAGATACTTGTGGGCCAGAATCTTAGCCCAATCCTGATCAAGATTGTTGCACCACCTCCAGTAAAGCTTGGCAGCCAAGGCCGTGATAGCAAGAGCCATAGACCTAAGACCAAGGCCCCCAGCATGCTTCAGCCTGCAAACAGACTCCCACTTGACTAAGCTCCACTTCGAGGAAAGAAGGTTGCCAGACCAAAGAAATTTTGAGACAAAGCATCAAATTCCCGCACAAAGGTGGACAGGGGAACCTGCACACAACACCTATAAATGGGGAGAGACTGCACCACATCTTAAGAAGAACCACTCTCCTAGCAGAAGATAGCCATCTGTAAGTCCAATGGCTAACCTTACTCCGAAATTTATCCAAAATTCCCTGCCAATAATCTCTCCGCTGGGCTCCCAAAGCCAAAGGGATCCCAAGGTACATCAAGGGAAGAGAACCGATCTGAAATCTAAGGATCCTAGCAATCCTTGTTCTGAATAAGCTGAGGAGTATTAAAGAAGTAAATGGAAGATTTATCATCATTAATACACTGACCAGAAGCCTTCAGATAGATGTCTAAAGCTCGCCTGAAGTTCGCCGCCTCACTAATTCTAGCCAAGCCCATTAGCCCAGTATCATCCACAAACTGAAGATGAGAGTAGGAAGGGAGAAGGTTGTTCCAGCTCCAACCATGGATAAGACCCTGTCTCACCTGAGATTTAATAAATCTTCCAAGACCCTCTGCCATGATAATGAATAAGTAAGGGGATAAAGGATCCCCTTGCCGGAGACCCCGAGAAGCACTAAACAAATCTGAGGGTTCCCCATTAATGAGAACTGAGAATGAGGCAGAGGTCACACAACTAAGAACCCAGTTCACCCATTCCTCAGCAAAGCCAAAAGCCAAGAGAGTTTTTCT
The DNA here is from genome assembly GCA_007258455.2 of Sequoia sempervirens. NCBI lineage: Eukaryota > Viridiplantae > Streptophyta > Pinopsida > Cupressales > Cupressaceae > Sequoia > Sequoia sempervirens. Next base: position 2,900 of record VDFB02012253.1, on the reverse strand, counting down.
GTAAGAACTCCTAGCTCACCCGATCATAAGCTTTAGACATGTCAAGTTTAATAAACATAGCCTTCTCCTTAGAGTTAGCCATAGAATGAATAGCTTCCATGGCTATCACCACACCATCCAAAATTTGTCTCCCTTCAACAAAACCACCCTGCTCAGCTGAGATCAAAGTACCAAGGAGTGGTTTGAGTCTCTCGGCAATCAATTTGGTGATGATCTTGTAAACAACATTACATAACACAATAGGCCTGAATTGAGCTAACCGTTAGCTCCTTCCAACTTAGGTATGAGAGCCAAGAAGGTAGAATTCATAGACTTGAGCATCTGTTTGTTCCTATGTGATTCCTGAACCACCTCAAGGAGATCAAACTTTATAATTTCCCAGAACTCCTGAAAAAACTCAATCGGAAACCCATCCGGACTAGGGGCCTTACCTTTTTTCATATTAAATACCACTTTCTCCAATTCAGGTAACAAGATAGGACATAAGAGAGCCCCATTCATCTCAGCAGAGACCAGGTGGGGAATACAATCCATGATGGCCTGCTCCTCATCCCAAGCAGCAAGATTCTCCCTAGAAAAGAGGTTTGAAAAATAATTGACTGCCTCCCTGGAAATATCAGCATAGGACGAGAGTTGAGCCCCATCCTGCGAAACAAGAGAGGAGATAGAATTTCCTTGTCTCCGAGCCTTAACCGAATTATGAAAGAATGCAGTGTTCCTATCCCCCTCCTAAAGCCAATCAATACGAGATTTCTGCTTCCAGAAGATCTCTTCCCGAAGTTCCCACTCTTCTAAACCCTTTAGAGCCAAGGACTCAGCCATACTAAGGGCAGAGGTCAACCCCTGATCCTGAATCTGACGAGTGATAGCATCCAATTTGGACTGGGCATCCAACTTCTGAGCTTGAAGGTTCCCAAAATACTGTTTATTCCATCTCTTAAGCCTGAACTTCACATGTTGGAGCCTCTTACTAAAAGTAAACATGGCCGTCCCATGGGTAGGCATCCCCTCATGCCACCAATCCCACATAAGATCATGTAGCGACTGATCTCTTAACCACATCAACTAAAATTTGAAAGAGGGATTCTTGGTGACACCATAAACGGTGACAGAGAGCTTGATAGGCCAGTGATCTGAGCCCCTCCAATCAAGAATTTCTGAACTGGTAATCAACCTACTATTCAACCAATAGCAAGAGACAAGAAATCTATCAAGCCTTTCTGAGATAGCCTCAACACCACATCTCCTATTATTCCATGTAAAGACACCATTGGTTGGCTTCACATCAATGAGATTCAAGGAACCAATCATATCCCTAAGTAAATTTGCAGAAGGGTCCAGCCTGGCTAACCCACCACGTTTTTCATCCAAGCAAGTAATAGCATTAAAATCACCAGCCATAATCCATGGGAGAAAAGGGTCCAAAGCACAGATGAATTGAATGTGAGCCCAGAGATTTGAATTACCTGAAAGATCAGTTGGAGCATAAATATTGGATAAAAGACACCTCTCTCTAGTCTCAAAAATAGAGGCAACCAGAGAAATGGAAGACCGGCTAGACATCCACCATAAGGGGGAAACTTTCCTTGGGTTCCAGAAGCAAGCCACCCCCCCTGCATTATTCAGAGCACCCACCCCCTGCCAATTGCCTTGGGGCCAGATACGCGAAGCACAATTCGCCAAACCATCAACAATAAGCTTGGTTTCCTGAATGAAAACCACATCAGGTGACTGCAATTCAATTAATTTGCGAACAACCTTTTGTCTAGGGATGCTATTCAACCCCCTTACATTCCATGATAAAACAATCATTTATGAAGGTGGGAGAAATGGGAATCAATGGGTTTCACAGACCCAGACTCGACCAAAGTGTCACCCATAATCTTAACCTTCTCTTAATCATTCTTCCTTCCACTCTTTGTTGGTTTATCAAGAGGCCCCTTTTTAAAGGATTTCTGATGTAATCCTAAAACTGGAGGAGCTTTGTTACCCTTTACAGAATTTGAGACCCCCTTAGGAGTAGGGGGATCCTGGGCCACTACAACAGGGCCCTTTGGAATCTGTGATCCCTGGAGAACCCTGAAATCCTGAGCTTGAGAAGGAAAATCCATAGCCAGCTGATCCACCTGATGGACCTCTGGAGATAAAATCTGATCCTCTTTCTTGGCATTCTCATCCGGAACATCCTGCAAACCCTTAGCCCCAAAAGAGAGTTCAATAGGTATACCTTCCTCCTGGACCAAATCATCAAGAATATCAAACTTGTTAAAAGTACCTTCATTCTGTCTATCCAGCTAGGTTCTCTTCTTGCCCTTGCCTCTGTTACGATACTTAACCGAAATAAAACCCTCATTATCCACAGATTCATTAGACATCATATCCTTTCCCTTGTCCCCCCTAGGAGGCCCAGAGGCAGCCAAGGGGGAGGATTTAAATCTAGGGCATTTGCGGTGTAAATGACCATATTCATGACAAATTCTGCATCTAAAAGGTAGGGTCTCATAATCCAGCTGTTGGATCCAAGAAGAGGATCCCAAGCGAATTTCCATAGAGTCTGGTAACGGATTATTTCAATCAACTTCAACGCAAATGCGAGCAAAAGAGATTACCTTACGATCTTGAGTTTGTGAAGCCGAACCCACAAGTATTCCAAGAAGAAGAGAGATTGAGTGGAGAATATCCTCCCTCCAGAATTCCAAAGGAAGCCTCAGCAAACGAACCCACACAGGAACACGTGAGGGGATCTCTTCAGCAGAGTTGAAGCCCATGTGCCAAGGCTTGATGAATAACCCAACCTGGTTAAAGAAATAAGGGCCTCCCTCAAAAGCCCTATTCCTATCCGACATGCTTGAAAAGATAACTAGAAAGTAGTTATTAGCTGCCAAAATAATCTCCATATC
>VDFB02012252.1:0-23781 GCA_007258455.2 Sequoia sempervirens | reverse complement strand
TGCTGACGGAAGCGATGGTAAAACAAATAAAGCAATTACACAATGTACATAATACTTACGAAGTGGGGGGGGGTGTGTCACATTCATCCTTCTCTCTTTTTTCAAAGAAGATGTTTACAATGCTTCACTGTTGGAAGTTCTCAATTCACAATAACCTAAAACGATCAACAAGCAGTAATGCCAATACCTCTATCTTGTCAAAGCAAAGCGTAGAGATACCAGAAGTGATTAACAATAAACAAGTAAACTAAAAGGGAAAGCTCATGAAGGCACAAAGTCGTTCCGTAGCTTTTTCAATGGTGGATCTATGAAAGATGTGCCGTTTGTTGCATTAGAAGCACAAAGTCTTCTCAAATACAACAATTCCTCGAACAGTATGAACAATTACAAGTGCAAAGTCTTTTACATCATCCAACCAAAGTATCCAAAGAGCATGAACAATTACAAGCACAAAGTCTTGTAGATCATTCAACAATAGTTAAACAAAACACAAATGTAAATCTAAGTAAAAGATGTAACACAAAGTTTACATGAATTGCTTAGAGTCTTTCAGATATCACTTACTAATTACCACCAAAAGAGATCAATTCACAAGACTATCGAATCCAACACAAAGTCTGGTTTGAAATCTTCTTCTTTATTGATCAAATTTTGTTTGCAAAGTATGAACACAAAGTTTCACAATTTGTTTCCAAAAGGGCAGCACTTCGTTGCAAAATACTAAAAGATCCTTAATACAATAGAAATCCCTCATATTTATAGAAAGAGGGATGAGCAAAATTAGGAAACTAACTTGAGAAAATCAAGGAAAGTTAGGTGAGCGATTCAAGGAGATCTCACCTAATTTTGACCAAAGTCAAAGTGTAATTTGTTTTCAAAAGATTACATCTCGAACTTGGTGCAATTACAATTTACAAAAAGACATATAAAATGTCAGGAAATATTTACAAGATGCATAAAAGGATGCATCGAAAATGTCTAACACTGGAGATCAAGAACCTTCATGTTTCCTTGCTTTGGGCGCGGAAGTCTTTGTATTTCTTCCTAGTCTCTACACTCTAACTTCTATCCGGACTTCAATGTAATCCACAATGGTGTGAGAATTCTCGGATCGATCCTCTTCATGGTATGCATGAGTGACCCTTCTTGCACCTATATCAAGCATGTGTTTTCAAGTTATCCAATGTGAGCCTTGTATCACAAATGACGCTTAGAGAGGCTTCTAAAAATTCTACAGTCATTAATCATCTTCATGCGATGGCTTCCTTTGAAGATCCGGGGTATTTCCTCGCGGGTCGGAAAGAAGATATGATTTTCCTCAAGAAGTTGTCTTGGTAACTCCTTGATACCTTTTTCAAGAATCACACGATGCCCTTCGACATCTTCCTACACTTGGTGGAGATCCTCTGTAAGCGATTGAATTACTTGAATTCGATGTTTCAAGGATTCTCTTACCTCAATGAATTTTTCTTTATCGGGAATTACCTCGGCTTCCACCAATTTACTGAGCTTTACCTGCTTCATCTATGACCATGACAACAGGCATTTTTCCATATCTTTGCACTCCTGTGAAAGTACACTTTTCTCCTTATCAAGCTTTGTGGTGAGCTTGGCCAGCAAAGTAGTTTTTTCATCCACAACAATTATGATCTGAGATTTTTGTTCTATGATCTTCTCAACGAAATCATACAACACCCTACCTTTGGAGGCAAACTTCTTAGCTTTCTTGACAACTGGGTCCTCAATACTTACCACTGCCGGTGGTTGTGCATTAGTTGAAGATCCTGCAAGTCTCTTTACAACAATGGCATAATGATTTGCCCTCTATTTGTACATATTATGAGCTTGCTCCATTTTATCCAGTCTTCCAACGAAGATGTCCAATGTCACTTGCGCATCTTCTTTTTCACTTTCATTGGTAACTTTTCCAAGCTAGACTCTTGCTACTGTGTAGTCCTCCATATTGACATCTCCTTCTTCTTGCGATGGTATGCCAATCTCCGCATACTTGTGGCTAGTCTTGTCAACGTTTAACCTTGAGTATACTTTTTCCTTTTTCTTCCCTTTAGCCTTTGGAGGGACTATCTCTTCAAGGTCAAGCTCCTCTGGAGAGATCATTTGATTCTTCTGCTTCGACACTTGAGATATCAGCCAAGGGGGAAGAAAGGAGGTGTGAACTTTTGGATTCACTGTCAACTCTATCGTCATTGTCACTTCTGAAGTTACCATGAGTATTGTGACAATTGGAGAAGTGTCTATCATCATTGCTCCTGTAGACTACACATTGAGCTAATCACGTATTGATTCATTCATGAACTGATTGAACTCCATTTCAGAAGTGATCATATGTCGGTGAAGATAGGCTAGGAATGGACGATGGAGGACTTGACAGAATATCAACCATGTGAATGCTTGTCACCGAGGGAATATCAAGCAAGGTCAATGTTGCAGGAATAGTGGATACCTCTACAGCAGGAATGCCTGTGGTAGGAATAGGTGATGAAGGAACAAGAGGTGGAGGAGTACTCGAATTTGGAGGAGTATGAGGAACACTGGAAATCACAGGAAATGACGTTCTGGGAATTTCCTCAACTACATTCTTAGGTGGAGACATAGTTCTTTCTTGATCATGCCTGGGTTCCTGTTGATCACCTTATTACCTCTCCGATTTTGGTTCACTTTCGGAATCACCTTTAGATTCTTCTTCAGACTCTTGTCCACATTCAGAAACTTCTTCTGCATCGAAGTCTACTTCTGTTGAGTCTTCATCTTCAGTGGATTGGTCACTGGAAATACCTTCTTCATCAGAATCTATCTCCTTTGAAACAACCCTTTTACCTTTAGAGCGAGATGGTTCAGATTTTGTGGTTTCTCCTTCTAGGACGACCCAGGTATCTTTCTTGCCAATACTAAACTTGATTATGGGACGTCTTCGTGAAGAAGTGGAAACGACCGCTGATTTATTTTTCATGCGGAGTTCTTGTTGTTGGCGAGCTTCTACTTCGGATTCTTCTCCTTCCAAATCTATTCTAAAACTTTTCATTTCAAAACCATGCTTGTGTAACCATTTTACAGTGTTGGATAAGATTGGTGCCAATCTCTCTCTGATGCTAGTACTTTCTTTTCTAGACCATTGAATTGCAGGCAACGGCTTCTAGGAAATCTCTTTGTTCATCATAGACAACATTCATGATATCGCCGTGATCTGTAAAATCCTCTGGTAGGTCAGCGATATCAAGGTCTCTGATTTGCTGAATAGTCAACCTGCAATAGTCCATTTTGCGAATGGCCTCTTCATCTCTGCAATCAGCCTAGATGTCCTCAAAATGGTACTTGTGATGATGACCCTTTTGCAATTTCCTGCTGACATCCTGGTAATCAAAATCAAACCTATACCTATTGGTCTTGATTGTCATGATTTGCATCTTAGCATAAACAGATTTTGGCTTTTGTACTTGGGATAGGTACATCTACCGATTGTCGCTTGGAACTCTGAATCCACACTGTGAATATTTCTTCATTCTTTGTGTAATCAAATCAACTATCTCTGCGACATCTCCATGAGAACCCACTTGTCTGAAGGATATCGTGGCAACATGTAAGGGCAGCCAATGTAGCACTCTACTCTCAAATAAGTAAATGTTGGGAATTGTAGAAATATGCATCTAAATTTTCTTACCGCCTTATAGGCCTCATTAGATACCCTTCTCCTCTCGAGAGTTGGATCAAAATTGAAAAGAAAAGGCGCGAAGAAAGCATTAGTAACCCTCCTGAAATGATGAAAGCTTTCCTTCAATTCTAGTTGATAGAAAAATTTATACACAGGTACCAACATCTGGTTCCCTTTTGTGGATAAACCTGGAAATTGCCTCATTATAGCTACTACATACTCTAGATAAGAAGTCATATAGAATTTTAACGTAGAAGGCACATTGATCAATTGTTCATGTATTTCATCGCTGATCTGTTTGCCCCAGTCATTGTGAACTTTTTGTCTTCTTATGATTCTGATATATTCATACATCCAGTCATGAAAAGTGGATGATTCAGGCAAGCCTTCACTCTGCTCAAGAATGTGATCATATCTTTGACATCATCTTTGAAATCACTTCGCAGGAGTCCTTTTGGCCATCTAGAAATAGTTTGCCTAGGCTTCTTCAACCATTGGCTATTTATCAGGTTTTTAGCCTTGTTGGGATCGACGTCATAGACTTCTTGTGCTTTTTGTATCGAGATGTCAATGTACTTCTCCATTTGTGGAATTTTAAACACAATATCAAAGAAGTCAGGGTCGAGTCTCAAAATTTCGTGCCCAGAAGAATCAATCACACTTCTACTCTCCCTGATGTAGTGGGATGCAACTTGAAGGACAAGTTATGTATTGTGTGCAGCAGTAGGGAACATAGCTACCAAATGTAGGTTACTGTGTATAATTGCTCTCATTGAATCAGGAAGAGGCTTCTTCTTAGTTTTCTTTGCAAAATCAACCAAGTCTTGATGACCAACCTCTGTGTCTTTTATCTCTTCCACCTTGGAGACCACTATAGTTGGCAGATAGACACCTTGATACTTATATTTCATTTTGTCTTTTGCTTTTGAAGATGACAGAGGTTTTTTGGCAGTCATCTAAGAGCAATTGAATCCTTGATCAACAACTTTGATGATCTTGAAAAGAGATTGCAAGATGTGGAGTCAAAACAAACGTTAGTCGTTAAATAACATGGGGATGCGTGAGGTGAGCAACGACGATGAGCAAGCGTGGAGCAGATGACAAGGCACACAAAACGATGCACAAAGTGGAAGGAGTGAGGTTCAGGATGAAACTGACAAGTTTTGAGGTGTTTAAGACAAAATTTGGGAAAAGTGTAAGGGCGCTGAAAATCAACGCCCTTGCACTTAGGGGAAAACAAACTTTGGTGTAGGGGCGCTGAAAAACAACGCTCCTGCACTTAGAGTGTTAAAACAAAGTTCAAAGTGTCAGGGTGCTAAAATTTAGCGCCCTTACACTTTGCTCATATCTTGTGTAAGGCAAGTGTGGACTAAAATGACACACCATTGTTGGAGAACTTCATCACTTAGGAGATTTCAAAACATAGAATATGTTTAAGGTGCAAACTCTTCTGAGGACGACGCCATGGCATAATGAGGGACTTCCAGCCAAGATTAAAACGAGTGTCATAGCATGAAGAAACCACGCACATGAAGCTATTCAAGGAATGATCAAGAACAAAAGATAGAAGGGGACGACTAAACCAAAACCCCTTGGTAAACATGAGGAAGAAACCCAAACATGAGAAGAATGCGAAAAGAAAGAATAGAAATGCGTGATGAAGGGAAGAGAAACAAACGCGTATGGAGAGAAGAGAAACAAATGCATAGGGAGTGAACTCATGTGCAGGGAGAGAAGAGAACTAAACTCACATGAGGAAAACATGTTTTCATTTATAGAAATCAAGATCACGACTTGGAAAAACACAATAACAGAACCTAGTAAAACAAAACGCAGACATAAAGAGAAGTTAAGAAAAGAGGAACAAATAACAACATACCTGAAATAAGAACTCAAAATCCTAGCACGACCAAGGAGAAGATCCTCAAGAAAATGCATTTTTGGAGAAGGAAGATGCATGACCAACAGAGAGGAGATGAGTTTGAAGACCACATTTGATGAAAATGAAACATAAAATCACTTTTAAGTGATTGGGAAACATAAAAAACCTAACTCAAGCCGCACATTAAATTGAGGCATAAAAGATGGCACGAAAAGCGAAATATGCAAATGACATGAAGAAGTGCCCCTGAGCCAAAAATTGGCTAAGTCTGGCAACAATGTGTAAGAGTGCACTTTTTTAGCGCTTCTACACATTTTTTGAAAAAATCACTTTTATATAGGGGCGTTGATTTTTGGCACCCCTGCATTTTCAATACTTAGCCAAAAATTTGGATGAGTTAGAGCGCACTTTTTAGGCACAACTGCATTTTTCACAATTTAACTAAGTATGATCAGTGAGACTTCGCGAAGGAGCTCATTTCAAAGGTTTTTGCGAGGTGAACATAAGGGGATGCTCAAACTAACTGTTTGAGGCTTTGGAACACATTACGAGGTGGCTCAAAAATCACCTCATTTTACGTGCTTGAACTTCACAAACCTAGGAAACAAACAAGTTTCGTAGGGGGTTATTTGTGGAACAAGCGCTGCTAGATTATGCGATAACATAACTTTTCTGACATCTTGCCATAACGACGACAAGATCGGTGAATGATTACTCATTGTTAGCCAACAAAACACCTTCTTGATCGCTCGACTTGACGTCTATACTTAGCATGTGACCTATCCGCTAGTATGGCATCTGCCCCAGCCATGCACACGGCGCTAATGATTTTAGCATCCTGCCACCTTGGACCCCATTTTATTATTCGACACCTTTATCGCTGATAGCTATGGAGTTGTGGAGAGTCGCCCCCCCTACCATCCACATTTTTTATGTATACATTACTCTCTACTATAAATCTCATTTGACATGTAATTATCATATAACAATAACTACTTGAATATAAGAAATATTAGAAATCAAAATATTATAAAATATAATCATAATAAACTCTGTGTTTGAATAATTTTTTGAACATTGATTAAAAACAATATTATATTGTTAAATTTAATTAATTTCATTTAATACTATTTAAAATCTAAAATTTATTTTTTTTTTTTTTTAAATTCAAAATTTAATTTATTAATAATAATTTCAAAAAGTTTACATAATTTTTAAAATGAAGATATATTCAACTCCAAAATTTAATATTGTGTTTATTTTTATAGTGTTAATTTGTTACTTATCTAATATATTTTTAGGATATTATTATTGTAATTGATTTTTATTTTTAGAATATAAAACAAAATGTAAAGAAACATATGTAATTATGAGTACTACAAGAGACAACACAATTTCAGTATGATTATTAAATTTTATTTGTCTATATTTAATATATAGATTTAATTATAAATTTAATGATGTTAAAAAATTCATGAAAATAAATAATTTTAAAGTTAACAATATAAATAAAAAAATTAAACTAGAGATTTTTTTTAAACCTAAATAAAAAATTGAAAATTAGAAACTAAAAAATTATAAGTAGAACGATTACAAAATTTCAACCCTCTCCCCATCCATCCTTAAAATTTTCTGTTTTAAAATGACAATTACCATAAGTGACCAGACCAGCCCCGCTGAATTATTCGAGCAGTCAAAAATAATATACAATAAACTATTTACAGAATTGAATGTTCAACTCCCACGGTATTCAAAAGAGAAGGGTAGCTCAAAAGTCCGCGGGACCACGCTGTTTCTGAAATCAATTCTCAAAATTCGAGATTCCTGTAAATAAATTGGTGATGGAGACTCACAACTGCCCTTAGATGGAGGCAAAGCAGAAATAAATTATTAGGCCTTAAAAGAGAACAGTACCTTTGTAGACACGTTGCGCACCTTTATGCTAGGAACTGACGCTCCAGATTACACGAAACTTCAACCTGTCTTCTCAATTTGCTAAAACTTGGTTGGAGTGCAAGACTACTGTTTCGATTACCTCCACATTTTCCCAATCCATCTATAATAGTTAAGCAACGCAAATGCATACAAAATAATTGATCTGCGTGTGTCCCAATCAATATACTTAAGAAAGCAAACCATGCTTTTTTGAGAAATTTTGCTAGTGCAGAAAGAGAGATTGAAATGGCTATTGGGTTACTAGTGACATTTGAAATTGTAGGGACTGTATGGTTTATTCTGAGGGACTGGATTGCTAGGTGTGTGTCGGTGGCCATGGAGATAGCACGAGCTTTCCATGCAGGTGACATTGGGCCCTTACATGTTGGATAATAAGACTACATGTTGAAAATTTTCCGAGGTATATATGCATGCAAGGATAAATTCCAGTTTTGGTACTTTTGAATCTTTGATTAATGGAATATTGTTCGGTAAAAAGTTGTCGATTTTATGGATACCCATTTGGAATTTTGATTAAAGTTTTTCAGGGATTGGTTACAGGCTGTAATTAAGTTTCTACTCTGAATGGAGTCAGTTGTCTAACCGAGGTGAACATTCTAGTTGAATTTTGATAAGAGTCCCAGAGTATAAGAACACTCTATATATTCTAGGGGAATTCATTTTATTATTGATTTTATACACTCCCAATTGAACAATTTATTTCAAAAAATTACATGGATTGCAGGTAGTCTGCAATCAAAATTCTAATTGACTTTTCATGCATGTAGGTTTTATTTCAGTCTTTATTTTCACTGGGCTAGAAAAATTTGACGACAGTCGTATTCTTTAGAAGTATCGCATATCTTGATTTTTATTGAAACCCAATTTGGATTTTATTTACAAAGACTATACGATTTGCAGAAAGGCCGTCATTAATCTTCTACTAGATTTTTACATCTATGACTATTATGTTTAGGCTGTCTAACCGGGTAAAAATTTAAGTAGAATTCTAATGACAGTTCCATTCTGAAAAGCTAATGAATATAGTTGTTGATGAAATCATTTCGGTTGTTTATTTCGTCAAATGCCCAGTTAGGATCTTGATAAAATAATTATATGGCTTGCAGCAAGGCTGTATTCAAAATTCTGTTTGTATTTTTACTACCTTTAATTTTTATAACTCTCTATATCCGGTGTAAAAATTTGAGTAGAATTTTGACATATTTCTAGTTGGAAAAAATAATGGATACGAAAGGAAAAGAAATTTAAGTCATCACAGCTTTATGTAAAATTATTTTCCTCCACGGGATCTGGTTTGTATTTCTTGCGGCTTGGTAACTGAACTTTTGCCCTTGGGGGCTGCTGTCAATGGATGTGTTTTGCGGCTAGATTAATCCAGTTAATTTTGTGTCTGTGATTGGGTCCCATGATGAATTTTTTTGTCTGTTCATGAATTGGGAAAGAATGATTTTGGTAGACTGTGAATCTAGTCTCCAATTGTCATCTGCATTCTTGCTTTGCACTGAGAGGCCCATCCCATAACGCCCAAATTAAAACATAGGATTCAGTTAATGCTAATAATGCAACCAAGTTAAACATTTCAGTGAGATAGCACAATTTCAAAATGATCATATTGCATGAGTGAAAAGACATAGGAATGGACACCTCAAATCATTTGGATGCCTTTTGTCGGATATGGTTTAAAACATAAAATGGCTACTAGTATGTAGATTGGTCAGATGGGTCTTGATCATGAGGTTGCAATCCAAGAGGTAAATAATGTGCACAACATAAATGGTAAAGTGAAAAAGTACCTTTTTTCCTACAAGAGGGGTTTCATATGCCAATTTGGCATTCTGGCTATGTTGAGACCTTTAGAAACATAGTTACCTTTAACTTACCTTTTATCATAAAGACGAAAACATTTCCTGGCCAGAAGATGCTGACATAAAAACAACTTTCTGGTGTTTTCCTGGCCTGCAGTAAACTACTTTCCACTTCCAGCCTAAAATCACGCTTAGCACACCTAATACCACTTGGAAGTGGCTGAACTATGGTAAGCGACCAATCAATCAAACTATTGAGTCAACCACAAACAAAGCCAGTGCAAAGATGTTATTTGTTGAAAATCCAAGCATAAATTTTGAGGCCTTTTCTCTAGGAAAGGACACATCGGATGTTTTTTTTTCACCAGAGCATTAGACTGCTCAAAATGGAAAGCAGTAACTTCCATATGCTCTTTTTCCATGAATACATATACTGTAATCTTTTCTGGCCAAGAATGAGGCAGCTTTTGGGCTGGCTTTATTAGGCTATTGTCCGATTTTCAAGATAGTTTTGCATTCATTTGCCAAGCAGTCCTTTTGTAATTAGTCAGTTAGCCTTGGTAATTTTTTCATGACGTTTTAAGGCTGTTTTTTTTTGGGTTTTCATGTTAGATCCTACTTCAGGTTTCTAAATTTGACCTTTTCAGACTCCACAATCTGTTGGTTGTCCTGTGGTTGGAGTACATTATGTTTCTGTAAGCTATTTGCTTTTGAAGTTTGGTCACATTTGGTTAGTATGTGCCACTGTTACCATACTTGGATAATCACAATTGCAAGTGACTTAATCCGTTGGATCTACCTGTAGTGAGGATTGAAGTGTTAAGAAATGAGCAAAGTACAGTCACAGAAATGATCAAGTTGTGACTTTTGAGAATAATAGACTGTGGCAGAAAAGAGAATTATTAGACAGTGAATTTTATTCGTGGTTTCTTAAATTGATTGATAAAAAGCTATATAGAATTTGTGAACCAAAAATTTCTGTGGAATGTATTCTGTTATTAATATTCTTCCTCCAAGCACAATCTAATAATGTGCAGTTTGATCTCCAAAAGGATCTTGTAGATGTGAAAAAGATGGAGGACAAGAGAAACAAAGTAGTTTGATTTTATGGATGCACATGTTGTTGCAAGTATGAGTAGTTGGTGTTGTCATTGATGTCAATATGTATTGATTCCTGCTGGCTCCCTGGGGCTCAAAACCCCTTCTTTTTGTCTTTAAAAGTGTTTTTAGAGTTTTTTTAGAGAAATCTTAGTAGACAGAAGAGAAGGGGCGCAACATATTTTTGCTCATAAAAGACAAATTTAAACTTATTTCTTCAAATTGAAAGTACAGAATGTATTATCTAACACCAACAGATAGATTAAGAATGATAAACATACCAATCAGGCTCCAGATTATTTAAATAAGAAACTGGCCAGATCTACAGCTGGAAATGGTGAAAACAGGCATAAATGCACGCCAAGACTCCAGACAAGGTTTCTCCAGCTCAGAAATTGGTCACAAAGCTCTGAAAGGACTAGGCGCCAATGATAGAAGTCAGAACCAGCCCAAAAGGAAGGCGTTTCTCTCTTTCACTTCACACGCCTTTCTAAGGCACAAACCCCAATGCTGGCCGTACGGCTATGGAAAACAATGCAAGAAGACTCTGTGGAAACCTCTGCCTCTGATGAAGGAAGCGCCACCAAGAAACCCTCAATTATTATACTGAAGAACAAACAACTGCATAAATAAATCCTCTGTCTGCAACTGTAGAACTTCTGTGTGAAGCCCTCAACTGTATTGATTCAGCTGATCTTTCACAGCCTCAAGAGTACTCAACACTGAAGAGTTTTCCGTTCTCCAATGGACAAAATGATCAAACCCTGGTCACAGGATATTGCTCAGAAGGAAAAATGCACAAGGCAAATTGAAATAGTCAAGAAGTGAGTTTCTATTGCCAGGAAATGCCTTTATACCAAATGGCACGCATTTCAAGAAAAGTACGACTTTTGCTTTCATTAAAATATTTTAATATTTTAATATAATCCCTTTTCAATAGTTGCCAAAAATACCTTGAGCGCACTTTTCAATATTTCAAGTTATTAAAATATTATAATCCTCCTTTTGACATTTAAGTGATATAAAATATAATTAAAGTCAATGTGACTTTAATTAAAAAGGCGTTTAAGTTAATAAATTAACGTAATCACTTAAAATCCCGTAATATGCTCAAAACTCAGGATAATCTTGTGCCGTCAGAAGCTGTGAACTCCTGGAATGCAAACGCTCACTGTGATCCAAGCACTGTCCACTGAAAACACGAACAATCAAACTCTCCAAAAGCAACACCTAATTTATCCAAACCAAGCAGATCACTAAGGTCCAATAAAGGGCTAACAATAATCGCCAACTATGATCAGCGCCGAAATCCGGGACATTGCCACAATAGCCGTATAGTTTGTGCTACGCCAATGCCAGCCAAGTGATGGCTGAGAAGTTGTGATGGTGCTTTGATTATTTTCATTATGCTGTCATTAGTAAGTGCTGGCTGTGCCAAACTCTAGTGTTGCTTGATAAGCTCGCTTGTGGATGCTGTTTGCTGAGTTGCTGTGTTGCAGTTGGGAAGTGGTGAAGATGATGAGAATGTGTTTGGTGCTTGGTTTCCAAGCGCTTTTGAGAAAATTTGAATAAAAGAGGAAACCATGTGTTGCAACGGTGTTCTGGTTTTTATTCAAGATTTCTTCCAGGTTGAATATTTTCGTGGTGGTTCGAGCATGTTGATCAGAGGTGTTCATAGATGTTATAACCAAAATTTCTTGGTCTAGATCATTGTGTAGAGAAAGTTGTGTTCACTAGTGTGTGAATTGTGTTGTAGTGTTGTCTGGGAGAAATGGGTTTGCTCCGCATTTCTCTGTAGTTTGGAAGTGTGCTAATAAGGCTCATATCTACCTTTAGTTGAAGTCGTTGTGGTTTGATGCTCCGCAAGTTGATTTCTGAGCTATAAGCGTGGAAGATTATCCTCGGGTGAACAGATGAGTTTTTCTTCAAAATGAAAGTTGCTGGGCATGTAGAGTTACTTCCGTGGCAGTTTGCGGGAATATTCCAGATTGTGCTTATGTTGTGGTTTGGCGAAGCTGTCTTTGGATTTATGAAGTGCGTACTTAAATGCTAATGGTGTTTTTACATTAGGTTTGACCGACCTTGGGTGCTTTACAATAATTGGCGGATTTGTTCTCGCGATTGTGAAGTGTGGTGCGGGTGTATAGGTATGATTTCGTCTGCCAAGGAGTATTATGGTCCGGCCTTCATTCCACCATAAGAATGCTCTTGCGTCAATCTAATTTGACCCCAGCAGTGCATGGTTGCAGCCTAATTCAAGAATGTTTCAAGCAAGCAAGGTATAATGCTGTTGTGTTGATGGAGAATTGTGTGTAGAGTGCGCAGAGCGAAGTGCGCGGTGAGGCTTTAATGAGTTAGACTACTGGAAGCAGTGAGCAGAAGATGTCTACAATCTTCAATAAGGCTACGAATGCATTGGTGATGCTATGGTGGACTTCTCTGTTGAATTGAGATGGATTTTTCACTATAACATTCTTCTTTTCTGTAATTTGGCAGTGAGCCCTTCTTTCTTTTGGGCAGTGAGCCTTTTGTATTCGGTGTTGCAATTACTTTATATTGTGAGCTAATCCTCATTGTGGTTTTTCCCTTCTTGGGTTTTCCATGTAAATCTGGTGTTCTATTGTGCATGATGTTGATGTGTTTCAGTTTTTGTTATTTGCTTTCATGCTAAATCATTCTAATAGTTTAAAGGTTATTAAAGTTGATATGAATCTGAATGTTAATGAGGGTTTTGATATTTTAATGTACAACTGATTCACTCCCCCCCCCCCAACCTCCCCCTCCCCCGCGCGTGTCTCTCAGTTGTCTTGTGCATTCAACACATGGAACATTTGATTAAAAAATTATGAATTGTAGATAGAAATAGTGAAACTCTTTATTTTTTGGTCCTATTTCTTTTATGTTAGTTTGTTTAACTTGAATGAAAACTCAAATAGGATTTTGATGACATTTACATTTTGGATAAACTAGTGGATATATTGTTTGGTAAATGATTCTAGTTATTGATTTTATTAATTCCCAATTGTTAATTTGATTAAAAAGTTTTGGAGTCACTCATGCTCTAATAGCATATTGAAGTGAGTAACTAGGATGCAACTAGGATCATCAATCTGCAACACCAAATAACCTCCACACACACAAGAGAGAAACAACAACAGAAGATGCTATTCCACCAAACAAGAATACGATATTATACAAGATGTGTCTTGATACCCTTGCAAGATGCAAGAGGAGCCTTGCTTAGAAAGGCAAGGTGGGAGATAGGATTAGACGAGATCATGATATGTGTCTTAATCCTAAAGACAACTAATGTAACAAATATTAAATGACCTAGGACACAAGAAGTAAATGACATAAGATAAGATCTCATCAAGACAACTAATACTTTTAGAAAGAATATTGCGACCTAAATAAACTTAACATGTGAATAGAACCTACTAGTGGACTAGTCAGGTAAAGTACCATATCACACCAACAAAAAGTATATGGGTTGCAGACAGAATGTGGTAAAAATCCTACTTGATTTTCTGACTCTGATTTTTATGACTGTATATTGGACTATGATATAAATCCATTTATAATTCATATGACAGTCCTATTTGGAAAATAGTTCTATCAATAAAAGGGGCAAATAATTTAAGTCGTTACATGTTCCATTGCAGTATTTCTCTCCATGGGATTTGGTTTCTAATTTTGGAGACTTCCAAGTTTCAATGGATGTGTTTTGCAATTAGATGAAATCCTTTTTACCTTGTGGTCTAGTGTTTTATTTCATCACTTTAGCTGTTATTTACTATGATGGTTTTTTTTCTATTCATGAATTGAGAAAATTTTGTTTTGCTAGGAGACTGTAATCCTATCTCAATTATTGTGTTGCAGTCTTGGGCTACACATTCTACAGCCTGGGTGGAGGGAACTCCATATAACACAATGTTTAGTGACATTTGCTGACACACCCATGTTAAACATACCTGAGAGTTGATGTTGATAATGCACTTTGCTCAAATTAATGAATGAGATAGCACAATTTTCAAAGTAGCCACATCAAATGGAGAGGAATTAGCACTTGGAATCTTTGGGATCTTGTTATTTCCAATTATAGCATATATATTACTTTTTATTATAAAGGCCAAACAATTTCCTGCCCATCGGCTGTTGATGTAAACAGCTTCCTGGTATTAACCTGCCATAAATCACTTTCCATGTCCATCCCAAAACTATCCTTAGCATTCCAAGTGCCTCTTGGAAGTCTGCCAACCAACCTTTTGTGTTATCCACATACACAAGAGTCAAATAAGATTTTTCCTAGCAGAGAACAAGGCAAGTTGTAATGGAAGGTAGCAATTTCCACTCGACACATTTTCCACTTTTTTCTTGATAATGCATATGATAATCTTTTTGGGCTGAAGAATAGGGTAGTTATTGGGTTGCATTTGATAGTTATTATTTTATGAAGTTTTTTTCTGCTTGGAAAGCTTATTGGTTTTCATTTTTTTTATGATAATGCATATGATAATATTTTTTGGCTGAAGAATAAGGCAGTTATCGGGTTGCGTTTGATAGTTGTTATTTTATGCAGTTTGCTTTTTGCTTGAAAGCTTTATTGGTTTCCATTTTTTAATCTTACCTCTATATTCTAAGTTGTCCTTTCCAATTATAAAATCTTTTGCTTCTTGCATCTTTGGACATATTCTGCTTCACTGAGCTTTGGATGGGGCTCTGGAAGTCTGGCTGCAGTTTGTTAGTTCCATCATTGCTACCGTTATCATTTCTGATTATTTCAGAAGCTCAAAAGCTCGTGGCTTTGAGTCAAAACTGAAATGCTAAAAAAAAATCATATTTCACTATAGAGAAAGGAATCAAGTATTTAGATGGTTGATTTTATTGGCAGTTTTAAAAATAAATGATATAAAACTTATGTAATATTTTGTCACCAAATTTTTCCATGGAAGTTATTCTATTATTGATATTGCTTCTCCAAGGATTTCAAGAATGTGCAGATTAATCTTTGGAAGTGTTGTGACCTATTTCACACATCGCCCCATTGCAAATGGGGACCCTTGCTGGTTTGCTCTTAGGGTTTAGCTTTGAGTAGCAATTTTATAATCTCTGTTGCTCTGGGAATTTCATGTCGAAGTTTGGAGTCATCACCCGACCCAAGTTGAGAATTCAAGCCTGAATTTGTGCTTAGACATCATAGAAGTGCCTGGAGACCTCGTGATGAGGATCACCAGGCTTTCATCACTAATTCGGCACTTCCTGATGGATTCTTCGCTTTTGCTTTTTCAAAAGTTCCCGATGGCATTTTGACCAATCGGCATTTACTATTTTAGAAATTTTGCTTTTTGCTTTTTTCTATTTTTAGCAGGTGCGAGGGTTAGGGTTTCGAAGGCGTCAAAGCATAAAACCTATAAAGTTCGCCCAAAGCAAGGAGAAATCATTTACAAGACTCAAAGTGCGCCCATGGAGAAAAATCTAGTTGAATTCTTGTAAAATCCAGTTGAAATTCGTCCAAGTCCAAGAATGAAATCCAGTTTGATGAGGCAAAATTCCAGTTGGGCGAATATGTTTAGAAGTGGAAATTTAACTCAAAATTAAAAAAATTGGCTAAGGCAAATGAAAAATTCGAATTGGGACTTCAAGGATTCCATGATGAAGTCAAAATCCACTTGAAAGGATAAAAATTCCAGTTGAAAGTCGAATTCCCAAGGAGAAAATCGAAAAAATTAGCTAAGGCAAAGAGTTACCTTGGTCAATAAAGAAAATCTAGTTGCAAAGTGGATAAGTCCACTTAAAGGTCGATTTTTCTAAGGCAAGGAATTTAAAATAACTTAAGTTTTTATTTAAAAACTTAACAACCAAGCAAGAAGGGGCGCCCTTGAAAAATCAAAAGGAAGATAAGATCGCTTTTTTGTGTTTTAAAACAAAGCAACCAATCAGAGAAGAGGTCGACCCAAGCCAATAAGGAAAGTTTTTATCATAAAAAAAGTGCTTGAGAGTTTATTTTTCATTATTCACAAGTCAAATTTTCTCACAGGCAAATTCTCTTAGCCAAAGGCGTCCTTTTCTTCTTGAGCTGCAAGTTACATTGATTCTAGAGCGCAAGGTGCAATGTCTACCACAAAGGACGTAGGAGGAGGAGTTAGAAAGAATCAAGTAAGAGAAGTTCTCAAGGAATTTTATCCAGAATCCCAACTGTCGTCTAAATGGAGGAAAGTTGCAAACACTAACTTTGAACAATTCAATGTGATCCAGCACTTGAAGAGGAAATGGCATGAGGTTCATGAAGTCCACCTAGCCAAGAGGAGAAAAAATTCAGAAAATTGACTAAGTGTTGGAAGGAAAACAAGAGGAATAAAAAGGAAAAGTAAAGAGGAAGTGAATAAAATCCTTGTCCAAGGATGGAATTTGTCCTACATAGCACAAGCCGGATTCAGAATTGAAGGCAAGTCCACAGGCAAAGTTCATTCGAGCATCGAGATGGCCAAAATCTTGGCTAAATGTTGAATAATCCGCATGAAGGTGTTACAAAATGAACTTGAATAGCCAAAATTTGGCTTAGTATGGGAAATACTTCACAGAGAAAATTCCAATTTCCTCCATTGTGGCGAAAGCACAAAGGCATTCTTCTTCAAATTCAAGGCACTTGAAAGAATATTCAGACATCTTGGGGGGATTTCATCTACAATCCTAGACCTATTGAAGCAACCAGGGAAACTTCTTGAAGGATTTCATCCCCTGAAGAATTAAAGACAAACTCTCAATCAAAATCAGATGGTGACAGGAAGAGTGTTCCAAACAAATTTCCGCACTTAGATAATTTCTTGACACAAATTGGATAATTCAGAGAGGAAATCCAAAGGAATAACACCAATCCAACTCAAGGCACTTGTGGGAATTTCAAAGCAATCAAGAAAGAAAACCTTAATAACTTCAAGTCTAAACATGTGCTCCAAGGCGAGAGTTCCAATACAGGTGAGAAGAAGAAATCAAAGTCTCAAAAGGAATCCAGGATCAAAGCTAGGAAGAAACAAGCACAAAGGACAGAGTCATCGGCAAGGAAAATATTCTAAGGCAAGAATATGGAAAAACGAACAAAGTGACCAAGGTGGACATCCAACCTGCTGAAGTGGCACCTCGACCAATCAAATTATTCCAAGTCAGCACGTCCAGATTCAACAACTTTCTATTTTATTGTGGGTTCATATTTGGCAAAAAGGACAAGTGTCCTCGAGTGTAATTTTCTCATTGGTCAAGAAGGAGTTAGTTATGGCAAGCCCTAATTAGGGTTTTATTTTAATCTCGGTCGTTGATTCTAAATCAATCTTGGCCATTGAATTGTAATCGAGGAGCCTATAAATTGAGCTCACTCCTCATTTGTAAAGCATGGGAGCATGTTGCAAAACATGTTGAGATAAGTAAATTGTTGCATATGACTGCCAAAGTAATAACTAATACATTGTTCTAATTGATGTTGACTACTTTATTTTGGAGTTTGCATGGTTCTTATCCCTCATCATAGTTTAGATTTTATTTCAAGTATGTTAGAAGAATGCAAGATCTGATAAGTATTGATTTATGGTGAATTGCCCATACTTTGAAATAAACACTTTCGCCTCAATGCAGTTAGCCCGAGCCATTTTGTAGGATGTTTAACTCGTCCGATAAATAATATTGTTCGATTTGATGGTAGTTATTCATGACGTGAAAATTATAAGAACACTCCCTTGAAGATTGCACCCACTTTGTGTAGTTGTCGTTGAGCGTGACGAAGCAAAGCATGGTTATTGGTTTCACCAAGTCAATACCGTCTCTTGAATTCTTAGGAAGTAGATTAGAACTTCTAAACCCTTATCTCTTTTTTAGATTGTTTGAAAGACCCAAACAACAGAGCTTCATTGCCTAAACCTTCATTGTGAATTGAACAAGCCTAGCGTAAGTCCCTTTGTGTTACCAGCATATCACAACAACCATTGAGCTTATCCATATGTCAAGACCAGACATAAGGAACCTTGGAATTACCGTATGACCTTTCTAGCAATCTTAGCATACGAGGTAGTTTTTCAAGAGAGGATAGGGTGTCTTTGGGCATTTTATTCTGATGTTTGGTGTGTCACAAAACCCACATCAACATAGAATTGGCGCTAGAGGGAGGGCTTGAACATTAGGTTGTTTATTTTCACAAGTGGAGAAAGTTAGCTGGATGGAACTAGTATGAACTCTTAAATGCCAAATCAAGATATGTTAGATCTCTTTTATGTCAAAAAATCCAAAAAAAGTGAAAAGTTGAAAAAATTCAAAAATTAAAAAATCAGAAATGGAAAATCAAAAGAGAGATTTCTCAATGGATAGGCATCCATTCCATATTTCTTGCTCTCGAGATAGTCTCATGGATATTGCCCAAATCCAAGAAAATTTGAATGCACAACTGCATCCCAAGAATTTGTCTCAGTTTGCTTTGCCTGAAAGATGTTGAATTCATGAGACCTCCAGGCACGAAGAAATCAATTGCTTGACATTCCTTTCAAGGGTAGAGCTTGTTCTCCAAGGGAAAATTTTCTTTTGGGATGTTCCCAAGCCAGGAGTGTTGGATTTTGAACTTAATGACTATAGCATTCCAGAAGTTATAAATGAGGCCTTCACGAGGTTCATACTTAGAATCCAAAATTAGATGGAACTAGGTAATGTTCGCTTGAAAGGCGTTTTGCTCCCTCGTTGGTGTCGGATTCACAATGCACCTCATTCAGAGTTCACTTGCACAACATGTGAAGAGGCCATCAACTGTGCCAGATGTCACCTCGGATTACTAGAACTACCACATGGATGCTTCAAGGACAAAGCATGGATTGAATATGTCAAACAAACATTTTTGGTACCAAACGAAGAATGTCCCACAATGTCATCTAACAGCAGGGATAATAAGTCACAACAGGATAATGTGGTTGAGCTTAGGGATCAAGCAGATGAAGATTGTCCTACATCACACTAGAACGAGAGGCCATTGGAGTAAAGATCAAGAAAGCAATGGGATACATCCAAGCAAGAGGAACCACCCAAGGCAACTGTCAGCATACAAAAATGAACGAATATATAGAATTGCAAATTATTGAAGATCATCAAGAACCAAAACGGAGGACTTAGCTCAAAATAGAGAGGGTGTGAGATATTTCCAACGTTGATTCATCCAAGGAGGAAAACATGAAGAAGGAAGTGATTCCAGTGCACTTCAAGGAGGAGCAGTCCTTGATGAAAAAGTTCAATCATGCATGAACAAGATGGAAGGCAATGATTCAAGATCTTCAAACAAAGGAAAAGGAAACAACTAGTAAAGAGTTGGAGAGTAAGAAGCAAAAGGTGAGTGAAATTCCATCATCTTCAAGTATGTTATCTATCAGAATAGTAGAAGAGGTGTCCATTGCTGAGATTGAACCAAACCATGAACAAGAGGATGAATTTCAAGAGTTAGAACAGTTGGATTTTCTTCAAGAGCAAACCTTCATTGAGTGTTTGGAAGGAGATGATACGCTAATGATTGAAGGCATGGGAGATACTGAGATCCTTGAAAACAATGAGGAGTTGGAAGATGAAATAATTTCTGCCTTAAAAGAGTTTGATGATGATATTCAATTGGAAGATGGGATGGAATTATCCACTATCCCAGCTTGGTTGACTGAAAGTTTGATGAAGAAATCTAAACCACTAGATGAAGTTCAACCAGTTGAAAGCATGTAGGACTTCTTAGAGAGGATTGGCAAAGCTAAAACGCCAAAGAAGCCTAAAAAGTATTCTCAGATTATCAGAAATGATTCAGGATCCAGGGTTTTACAAGTTGCAATTCCAAAAGTTGACAAGCCTAAAGATCAGATTACTTCTATGGACTATGATGTTACAACGTTGGACATTGGGCCAGCCACGATAGATCAAGATTTCCATGAGCTAGCAGACACTTCCAAGGCCATCAAGGAGAAGTTCGACAAAACAGAGGAGAAGAAGGAAATACTAGAGTTGGAAAACTTGAGGCTAATAGAGTTCATTCAGCAAATAACAGCCCCTTTGCGCCAAGAAGGTGAAGCTTTTATCCCACCATCATCCCTTCCTCCGAAATCCATTGACACTCTTGAAGCTATGAGGATCACCAGCCAGGCAACTAGGAGTTGGATCAACAATATCTCAAAACAGATGGAGCAATTCTTGGAGAAATGTGCTCAGACTTATGGCAGATCCACCTTGCTTATGACTGAAATTGGCCAGATTGAAGATAATTGGGAAGACTTCCAATATGTAAATGACAAAGTAATACCTTGTTTGAAGGTTTTAAAGGAAGTATCCCTGCAAATATTGATCCAAGAAGGTGTTATTGAGGAAGGAGCCTCATATGATTTCAGCAGGTGGTATCATTCCTTGTTGGCTAAGAAGAAGATATATGATGGAATGAAAGAAGAGTGTGCTGTTATACAGAATGCAATTGGGAAAATACAGTTTAAAATCCTCACCTCTCTTGAAGGATTAACAGGGCAGGAGCATCATGATGCAAATGGCTTGGATTTGGAAGGATTGAAGAAAAGTGTAATGAATATTTACTTCAAGGAAATGCAGATTATCACAGAAAATCAGCTTGATGACATGTCTTCTCTTTTGACCTTTATGGATAGCTTTCAGAAACAAGAAGGTAGATGGGAAAATACTTTCACTCAATGCCTTGAAACCTTGGACATAATGGGAGTACAGCTGGATTCTATGCCAAACATATCAATGGAGGAGCTCGATTTGGTGTTAGCAAAATTTCTTGCATTTGCAGCCAGGGAGCAAGCCAAGGGGAATTGCATTTTGGATTCCCATTTGCTCGAGTAATTTGCAAGGTGTCATTTTTTTCCACATTCCAAGTGGCTCATCCTACTTGTGCCATGTGTCCATGGAGTTGGTTATGCTTTTAGGGTTAGGGTTTCTTGAAATAATCTTGGCCATTGATCTCAAATCAATCTGGGCCGTTGCTTTGTAATTGGGGTGCCTATATAAACCCCACTCATTTCATTCATTCAGAGAGACTTGTGAAATTGTTGCTACTAGTGCTATTCAAATAATGATTTGATTCATAGTTGAGCATTTGTTATTTTGAGAGCTTGTATTGGCTCTGTTATATTTTCCAATAAAGTGAACGGCTTCAAACATTTTTGCATGAATGAAAGATTGATAGTGCTATGGAAAATAGTGAAATTTAGTTCATACCTTTTCAACGGAATGATTTCAACTCATGCAGCAAGGCTAGTCTGTCTCGCAGCTCTTTAACTTGAATTCCCATTACCCATGGCAAGCATTTTGTTCAAATTGATGGTGGTATTGTGCATGGTAATATCGCTGCAACCATCTTTGTCTAGCTTGTGAATATTGTGTCATGTGGTGATTTGCCTACTATCCAACATTTTGTTCTTCTAAGTTCATAGGAGTAGTTTAGCATAAGTCTAACTTCTAAACCCTCATCCCTTTTCCTTTTTTTTTAAATCAAAAATCCCCCCCCAAAAAAAGAGCATTCAACGTCAAATCAATCTAAATCCCTACTTTTGAATAATTTGTTGTCCAAGGTCCCTTTGTGATACCAGCATATCACATCATCCATTGAGCTTGTCCATCCCCCCAACTTACGAAACATTGGAATTATCGTATGACCTTTCTAGCAATCTTAGCATACTAGGTAGTTTTTCAAGAGAGGATAGAGCGTCTTTGGACTCTTTATTCTGGAGTGTTCGGTGTTTCATAAAACACACATCAACAGGAAGGAGCTTGTAGATGGGGAACATGCATCATACTTTTCAATGGAAGTTATTCTGTTATTATTATTTGGTCCTCTGAGAAGTATTTTAAGAATGTGGACATTGATCCCAAGAAGGAGCTTGGAGTTGGCGAATAGGAGAAAGAAGCTTAAGTTTATCCAGTGGAACAAAAGAAGATTTAAAATGAAAATTTGGAACGTCGAACATGATTGGGCATGGAAGGTTAAGAAAAATATGGCTTATTATTGTTCTTAAACGTTAGAGAATGTATTAGAGACTTGCCAACTTTAGGCTATGGTGTAGTTCCACTTGATGCTAAAAAGTTGTAAATTGAAGCACAAAGATACTAGTAATTTTCTATGGTAGTGTATAACTCAAGTATGGTGCTATGGCATTCAAAATAAAATATAGAGGTAGCAACCAAAAGGAGGAACAGGTTCATTATGTGTGAAATTGAATCTTGCGTGGTTGCAAACTCTATATTACTTGATGTGATTACAATTGGAAATGTATATAAATTAGAAAATCTATGGGTTTATTTTTGATTAATGGAAAGCCAAGTCACAAGGTTCGAATTCGAATTTGAATTCGGCAACAATAAAATTCAAATGAAATTTGGCAAGGGTAAAAAATTTGGAAAAAAATTCGTCTTATATAAATTTGATTTTTTAAAAGATATAAATAATAAATCCATAAAAATAAAAGTATCATATTAAATTTGAATAAATTATAATATAAATATATTTAAAAATTTAATTTAAATATTATTATATAAATAATAAATATATTAAATTTCCAATATTAATTAATAAATATATTAAATTTCCAATATTTATTAATAAATATATTATAATTAAAAATCTAATTTAAATATTTTAGACTATTAATTTTAATATATTGTATAAAAAATAAAATTAAAAAAAAATTCGATTTAAAAAATAAAATTAAAGATATTAAATTTTATTTAATTAAACAAAAAATAAAATAAAAAACAACACTTAAAAATTAAAATCTAAATATTAAATATTAAAAGAGTAGCAGATGGGAGTGGGTGAAAAGTACCTATGCCTTACTCGCATTTTTTAAAGAATGGGAAGGATATTGCGTGGAAAAGGTAATTAGTTGAAGGATCGAGGTATCCAATGAGGGTTTATACGCTTATGTAGATAGTGCGTTTGAAAGGGAGCAGTTGCAGCCTCTTTTGTTGAGGCGGATGGTGTTTCAAAAGCTTTAGAACCATGTCTAGAAATCATGTTCAAAAGATTTTTTTTTTTTTTTTTGTATAAGACGATTTCAAACTTTTGTTGCATAAAACCCTATGAAAGCCGATAGAAAATTCCAACTAAAGTGCACAAAAAATGTTAAGCCCTTATCTATACAAATATGAAGGCGAACAAAAATGAATTTTTAAAATTTCCTTGAAGGACGTTGAATTTCAAATTTCATATATGAAATTCGACGAATCCTATGACTTAGATTCCATTAATTATTTTATAAAAGGAATGATTCTTAACCAAGGAATTCTAACTATTTCAAGCTAAAACAGAGCAATTGATTGTATATATCAATTCCATGCTTTCAAAATGCTAATACAAAATATCT
>VDFB02012251.1:0-29838 GCA_007258455.2 Sequoia sempervirens | reverse complement strand
GAATAATAATTATTTATTAAATTCAAAGTAAAGCATAATTTATATTGATGGAAATATGACAATATCCTTTAAAAACCATTTCCATTTCATCAGTTTTGGGTTAAAAAACTTGTCAGCCACATACCCGTCATATCACCACTTTTTGGCCCATCATGATCCTGCACATACCCTTAGTCAATTTTTCACTAAGTGTTGCCATCAATGCCAAATGGGGAGATTATTGAAATATGGCTTTAAGAGATCATTTTTGGCTACTTTTGTTGTCATTGATGGCAACTAGAGTCAGCAGTATGAACCACAGTGTAGTAGTTGCTCCTACCGGCAAGAGAAGTGAATGTAATCTACCAGAAAAAAGTATGAAGAACATGACATCCGATTGACAAGTTGATCTGAATAATTCACTGGATCACTATTTTGTGGTGTGGATCCCTAGGGAAGCTTGTTTAGCATGTATTCCATCCTATTGGAATGTTTTGTGGTGTTGATTTAGTCAGAGTTTGAGTTAAGAGATTTGGTAATATGATTCATGGTTTATTTTCTCACCTGGGCTTCCATATTTTATATGGCATATTGTGGATGTATGTGGTGTATGTATTTAGATATTTCTTATGTTTGGAATTTTGGTTTGGGTCCCTACAATAGTCTAGCCGACTTGTATGGGTATGCATCAATTCTAATTGGTGATTTGGACTAACATAAGGAAAAGTATTCTATTTTCTTTTGAAACTGACAAATAACAATTTCTTGTTAGTGAGTATATAAAGGAGATCCAAAAATCATTTTGTGTGATGAATGTAGAGAAGAGTGTGTTTTCGCGAAAAAGTGTAGAACAACTAAATGGGCTAACTTCAAAAGATGTGTTGAGTGAATTTTACATAAGGGTTTCTATAGTAGAGTAGAGCAAAGAAAAAGTGTGATCTGGATAAAAGATCCAGAATTTGAGTGTGTTCCTAATTGGAACTGATTCCAAGAATTTGTAGATGTTATACTCTTAGTTCAACATTTTGCTGTAATAAAAAATAATTTTTTTGTAAGGTAGTGAGCCTTCTCTTTTGAGCAGTGAGCTCTAGGTAGTGTGCCTGAATGCAAGTGCATTCCCGTTTTTATCATACTTTTAACAGAGTATACTTTGTGGATTAATCTCCACCATGGTTTTTAAAAATCCAGGTGTTATGGTGTTGTTTAATGTGTATGCATGTTTCCTTTTGTTTATATGTTGTGGATGTTATTGAGGGTTTAATTATTGTTGTTGATAGTTTAAGATCTGATTTGAAAATCAAATATTTTCAAACACTTATTCACCCCCCCTCTCAGTGTTCCTAGTGTCAAAAAATGGGATGATTATGCAATGTTATGACAGAATGAATTAAAATGATGCTATGATGATGCAAATGTTTATAATGCTATGGGATGATTTCCTTTATGTTTATGTGAAATGAATGCAATGTAATGATTCATGAGATTCTTAGAATAACCAATCTATATTATGAAATGATGGAAATGGAATGTTATGATATGATTTAATGTTTCCTATATGATATGCAATATGCAATATGCAAAGTGCTAATGGTTTGTGAATGCAGGGTGAATGCAATGATGATAATTATTTGATTAACTATCATGGTACCATGTTAGCATGAAAAGAAAGAGATAGAAGAAAAAAAGAGATTCGAAAAAGACACCAGAGATGGTAATGATGATGATTACTAGCCAAGGAGTTGGGATTTTCAAAGGGTTAATTACCTTATGTTTGATTACACATGTAAGTATGATTCATCAAGGTATAAAGAACTAGGGTGGTGTGGTACCTAGTGTGATGGAGTTTGACTCGACATTCAGAGAGGAGTATTATTGTTCACACCTAGCGTATGCAACCTTATTCAAAATGCAATTCAAATATTTCAAACATCTTGGGCCAAAACATAGAAAGTAAAGCCTTCCCATATGGTCAACAAGATACCTAAAACATCCTCCCTACATCTAAATGTAAAGCACACATGACCAAGGTTATATTACAAAAATATCCAACAAGCACAACAGATAAAAGATAATGATCATTTCCACATTCCTATCTATCTAAATCCTTTTGTTCAAACATCAGTGAGAGCTCTTTGGAATGAGCGCAATAAGATAAATCAAAGGAGAAAGATAAAGTAAACAAACAAGCTAATGTTCTTCTATACCGCTAGCCAAGACTAAACTATGGTGATGCATGATGTTGATGTCCATTGTAGGAAGGATGCATCCTAGGACATGAGGATATCAGATGATTTGATATGGGACTAATTGGATGATAAGCTATTGACACAAAGAGTTGATCAACTTGTTTACTACTGAGCTAAATTTGAGACTTTGACGTTTTGAGTTTTCACTTTCGATCTACTAGACTTGTTTCTAATTGTTTCACCAAATGTTGAAGATGACGATGATTTATGATGAGTGATTTTTATTATGGGTGAAAGCGAGATGAGACAGATCAATTTTTTTTTCAAATATTTGGATGTTTTTGGAGTTTTCGAAATGTTTTTGAGGCTATTTTTGGTATTTTCAAGATTTTAAAAATATTATGATTTTTTGAATTTTCAAATGTTTTGTGGTTTTCTAAAAATTTTAACCAAGAGACAAACCTAACAACCTATCCTAGGGGCATCCGTGGCTGATTAATAGATTCACCTTGCCTATGTTATATACACAAAGACCACGTAGTTTGACTTACAGAAACTTGATTATTGATGAGATATGAATAGATGGATTGTCAATTTATTATGATAGACTCCTAAAGGACTGACCTAAGTGTCTTGGGGGATGATCAAAGATCAACCTTTCCTACGTTCAAGGCTCAAAGACCCGTAGTTTGACAAGATGACTTTGTTTTTGAATTTTTCACTGACTTTTTGACTTGTTTTTGGATTTTGATTAATGTTTGAATGTTTTGGAATTTTTAATTTTTTGATGTTTTTGGATTTTTTGATTTTCTGATGTTTTTGGATTTTTCGATATTTAGGGACCTCAAGAACATACACGAACCCAATCCAATGAGAATATTCCCCCAACGTGATGCAATAGACTACTCCAATACAAGCAGGGAAAATTGACCTTAAGAATGAGCCGAGTAGTACTAGGAGGGATCATGACATGAACACAGGACCAAGCTATGATGTAGATGTCAAATGAATGATGGATAGAGATATGGAATGCAATGGATGATGATGCAGAACAAGCCATGAAGACCCTGGTGGATGGAAAGTGCTTATTTGCACAAGGAACCTATTTTCCAAGTTTCCACCAAGGTACTTGCCCAAAGTACGAAGTGGTTTTACCCCGATGGGGATGTTTTTTTCTCTTTACTATTTTTATCCTTTTTTTGATTTTTTGCTTTTTTTGATTTTTGTTGTCACAGGGAGCTACTGTTTGCCCAAGTTTTTCAAATAAAATTTGTTGTTTTTGGGAATCATTTTTCTTTTTGGATTTTTTGGTTCCTATACCTTGAAATATTTAGGCATAAAACTTTTTGAGATGGGAGATGTTCATGGGCTCCTACAGAGGTTCCCCTTTGGGTGTTGATAATTGATATTCCCCTGACTTATAGCTCGCTGTGATAACAAATGGGCCCAAGTAGTTGGGTTCAAATTTTTACTTTATTGTTTGGATTTGGGACATTCTTCTAATTCTCCTTTAGTACCAATTCTCCTACTTGGAATGTCTAACTCCTGATCCTTTTGTTATAACTCCTCTTGAGTTGATTTTGATAGACTTGTAAATGATTTAATGCTTCCATACGTCACTCATCTAGTAGCTCCAACTCGTTCAGTCTTGATAATTTGTATTCCTCATTTGTGATAATATTTTGTAATGATATTCTCAGTGATGGGAGCTCAACCTCGATGGGAAATATGGCTTCTAATCAGTAGACTAGGGAAAATGGAGTGGCACCAGTGGGTGTACAGATGTTGGTTCGATAGGCCTAGAGGGCAGGATTCAGCTATAGAAGCCAGTCATGACCTGTGTCATTGACTATTTTCTTGTGGATCTTCAGAATGGTTTTATTGGTGGGTTGGCCATTTCCTTGGGGATAGTATGGTGTGGAGAAGTGATTTTGGATTTTGAATTTGTCACATAGGTCACAAACCTCCTAATTTTTGAATGGTGTCCCATTATCTAAGATAATGGCTTGTGGGACACCATAGTGGCATATGAGATAGTTTAGGATGAATTTTGATATTTGCTTCCTAGTTATGTATGTCATGGGGATGGCTTCCACCCATTTTGTGAAGTACTCAGTGGTGGTAATGATAAACTTGTGGCCATTGGATGAGGTGGGGGTGATTTTTCCAACAAGATCGAGCCCCCACTGTGAAAAGGGCAATGGTGTGACAATCAAATGAAGCTCTTGAGCTAGAGCATGGATGAGGTGCCCATGCTGCTAACATTGTAGGTAATTTTTGATGTAGTCATGTGCTTCTCTTTCCATAATAGGCCAATAATACCCTGTCCTCAACAATTTCTTGGCCAAGGTCATTCCGTTTGAGTGTGAACCACAAATACCATTATGCACCTCAATTAAGGCAGTCAATACCTCCTTAGCATTTAGGTAGTGTAATAAGGTTCCTTTTATGCTCCTATGGTAAAGGGTGTTTCCTAGGATGAAAAACTAGGATGCTTTCTTGACAAAGGTTCTTTTTAGGCTTGAGGGTAAGTCAGTAGGTAGGACCCCTATTCACAAGTAGGTAAAAATGTCATGGCACTAGGGATCACCAAGACCAATTATTTCACACACAAATTCTAACTCTGGTACCTTGAATGTGGGCATAAGAAGTTGCTCTACCAAGAATTCATGTTTTGGGACATTGCGAGGGATATCCTGTAAAGATCCAATCATTGCCATGGCATCTGCTACTTTGTTGTTTGCTCTGGGAATTTTCTCAAATGTGATATCAATGAATGATTCTTTGAGGCTCTCTACTAACTTTTTGTATGGATTCATTTTATCATCCTTTGTTTGGTACTCGTCATTCACTTGATTGATTATTAGCTGAGTTTCTCGATATACTTTGAGGGCCATGATGTGCCACTGCACTGCTAATATGAGACCTATGGTTAATGCCTCGTATTATGCAATTTTGTTAGTGCAGGGGAATGCCAACTTGTATGATCTTGGTATACAGTCCCCTTGTGGGGTGATGAAGAAGACACCGACTCTTGATCCATGCTGCGTGTAGGAACCATCAAAGTAGAGTTTCCAATGGTTGGCTATGTTGAGATTGAAGATGGATTCAACCAGAAACTCTAATATGAGTGGATTCTCTGAATATATGGGTGCTTTTGCAAGTTGATATGCTATCACCTAGCTTTTGATTGCTTTCCATTCCAATACTTGATGTTGTATTTAGATAGAACCTTGACCCACTTGGCCATCCTTCTAGTGAGAATTGCCTTTGATAATAGGTACTTTAGGGGATCAATTTTGGCAATGAGTTTGATTTTGTGTGCCAACATGTAGTGTCTAAATTTTTGTGAAGCAAATACTACTGCTAGATTGTCTTTTTCAATGAATGAATAGTTTAACTAATGCCCGAACATTGTGCGACTGATGTAATAAATGGCCCTCTTTGTCCCATTTTCATCGTGTTGAGCTAGGAGAGCTCCAAGGGCTACTAATGTTGCTGATACATAGAGGATTAGTGGCTTTGTTGGGATCGATGGCATGAGGACCAGAGGTGTGAGCAGTTATTCTTTGATTTTATTCAAGGCTTACTCACACTTGTCATCCCACTTGTATGCTATCCCCTTGTGGAGTAGGTGAGAATAAGGGATTTGCTTGTCTTCTAGTTGTGCTATGAATTTGTAGACGGACTGAAGCCTGCCTTGGAGGCCTCTCAACTATTTCAATGTTTTGGGTGCCTCCATCTCGAGGATTACTTTTACCTTTGTAGGATCTATTTCAATACCCCTCATTGACACTATGTATCCCAATAGCTTTCTTGATTGTATGCTGAAGACACACTTCTTTGGATTTAAGTGGACCTTATATTATTCTAACCTATCAAAAATAACACTCAAGGTTGCTATGTGATCTCTCCTCTTTCTGGATTTTTCTAGTATGTCATCAACATAATCTTTGATAGCTTTGTGAATCATTTCATGAAAGATTAATTTCATGGCTCTTTGGTAGGTGGCCCTAGCATTCTTTAGGCTGAATGGCATCATGTTCCAGCAGTAGGTCCCCCATGGACAAGTGAATTCCGTTTTGTGTTGGTATTCTTTGGAAATCATTATTTGGTTGTATCTAGAGAAACCGCCCATTAGAGAAAGCATGTCATGTCTCGTCGTCATGTCCACTATCAAGTCAATGTTAGGTAATGGGAAATCATCTTTTGGACATGCTTTTTTTAGGTCTCTAAAATTTGTGTAGATTCGGATGCCCCTATTAGGTTTTGAAAAAAAAACCAGATTTGATACCCACTCGAGATAGTCAATTGGTTGTATGAATCCTGCATCAAGTAACTTTTTCAATTCCATTTTGACTAGCAGGGTGATCTGAGGATGCATTTTTCTCAATTTTGGTCTTATAGGCTTTGCTTCAGGGTAGACTGCTAGATGATGAACCACAATCTCTGGATGAGCCCAGGAATGTCCGCATAGCTCCATGCAAAATTAACTTGTCTCTCTCTTAAGAAGGCTGCTAGGAGCTCTTGTTCTTCTGATAGTAATGACTCAACATAAAATGTAATGTGTGGGGTTTCTTCAGTTCCCAAGTTGATTGGGTTGCATTTTTTTGCTAGAACCGTTGATTTTCCCTGATGTAAAGCTCTAAGAGGAAGATTGAATCCGCCATCCTCGGGTGCCTCAAAGAGTTTTTCACCATCGGATGTGTCCTTTGTTTTTACTATTTTTGGGTCAGAGAGTGCCACAGTGTGGTTTTCACTGAAGGACCTAGAGATTATTCTCAGTTTTTTGCTTTTGCAACTGTTGGATTCAATCATTTTCCCATAATATGCATGTGTATCCAACTCAATGATAAATACTCCTTTATGATTCCCATATGGAATATTACCCCATAGTCCCATGAATTCTGAGAGCACCTCATCATTTTTGAATATGTCAAGAATTGGCAGCCCTCGTTGGTCGTGATCAATGAGTTGGGGGTAGACTAGCTTTATCTCATGGGATTGGCTTTAAGACTCATAGGATAGGGTGTTGATCATAAAAAGGTTAGAGTCTTGAAATAGTGTGGGTATACCTCTCTTGGGTTCATCATCCTCACTACTACACACCTCAGTGATGTCAAAGATTAAATTGTCTAAGGGCAGACCAGTGGATACAAGAAATTGCAGGGTGGTTGTCGTTTGCTAAGGAGTTTTGAATTTCTTAACTGAGGGATTTTAGTCACGTATGGTTATACTTAGAGGGGTACATCCAAGGCCAACATTTCTCATTTGCTTCTCTAGAATGATGGGTATTAGAAGCCCATTGTCATTTTTTCCCAGTTTCTGGTTTCTATCATAGCTCACTGTGAGCATCATTTACAAGCCTTTGCTACTATCATCCATTGGTAAATTAGTTGTCAGTCTATTGTCTTGATACAGGAGATGGGATACGTCCTCCTCTATTACTTCTCGACTGAGATCTCCCCAACTTCTAAAGTTGGAATATCCTTCAGTGGATGTTTGGGATGTGGAGGCTTCATTTAATTGCGGTCATCCTCATGATTTGGGAGATTGTGGTAACTCTCCTACCACAAAAGAATTTTTTGGAATTGTATAGTTTTCGTAACCATTGTCCTGGATGATTCCTTTGATATTAGAGATGGTGGGGATGGTGGGAGTGGTAGGTGTCTCTTTCGCAAAAGTGGAATCAAAAGTGGCTAGATCAATGTATGGTGTTGATGGGACTTCATCATTTTTAGGCATTTGAGGTATTTTGTAGTATTTTTCCTCTAGGTTCTTGCAATAAGAGAATGGTTCAGTATCTCCATGGATGGTGACCTCTTTGCCTTCATATGTGAACTTGACACATTGATGGAAGGTTGATGCTACTACTTGCATTGCATGGATTCACGGATGTTCCAAGAGAATGTTATAAGGAATATCAAGGTCAAGGACTTGACAAGTGGTTTCATGATTGCTGGCCCTACTTGAATAGGGATTTGGATTGTGCCTTGGGACAATATTTCCTAGTCATTATATGCCTTGATTGTGATTCCTTTTCCTTTTTCGATGGAATTCTTAGATATTTTCAAGTTCTTAATGAGTTTGAGGGAATAAATGTTTAAACCTACACCTCCATCCACCAAGACTCACTTGACTTTGTTTTCATGCACTAGGACCTCCGAATGGAGTGTGCGGTTGTGAGATGGTTGGGCAGAAAAATATTGATTAGAGAATGTAAGGAGGTTCAGGGTAATGATGTTTCCAACCATAGCTTGGAATAGTTCCACAGCAAGATCCATGGGAACATTGGATGAACCCATTGCTTCCTCAAGGATTTTCTTGTGCGTGGATGAAATTTTTAGCAACTCCATGATGGATATTTGTGCTGGGGTTCTTTTTAGTTGATCGAGGACATTATAACCATTGGGAACAATCTTGAGTTGGAAGTGGGTGTTTTGTTTTGCTGAGATGACCCTGCAATGGTAATTTCCTGCCTCTTGTGGTCACTCCACAATCAGCATGGGCTCCTTTGATGGTGATAGTAGCACAATATTCATCTAGGGATGTGATGACATGGTCATACACATGATTCACACTCTTGAAGGTTCCCTTTCCCTTATCTGTGTTATTGTTCCCTTTGTTATTATGATTAGGCATTAGATTCGTGTAGATTTTGAGGTTCTGATTTCCTACTGGCTACTCCACATTTATGATTTTTTTATCAATGAGGTCTTGGATTATGTTTTCCAACCTCATGCAATTGTTAGTGGTGTGCCCTTTGATTTTGTGGAAGTCATCGAGCTGGTTTTCATTATACTAGGGTGGTTTCACATTTGGTTCCTAGTAATTCTCATAGGTGGGAGGCTTGATGAGGTTTTCATTTATTAATTTCTTCATGATGACCTCGAATGGTTCCACAAGGGTAGTGTACTTCTGCTTGGGGGAGTTTTTTTTTCCGTTGGGGACCTTGACCATTTGGGTTATTAACTTGATTTTTGGTTGGTTGGTGTTGTGATACTGCATTGGTTTGGGTATTATTCAGATCATTGTTTTATGGTTGTTGGTAGGTTCGAGTGTTTTTCCTTGGAGCACTGATCACAACCTTAGCATTAACCACACCATCATTTGTGAAATTTTTTTCCTTGCCCATGTGTGAGGTTTCTCATTGTAGTTTTTGGATGGGTGATTGTTTTTTTGTTCAGGATATGTGGGTGATCCTCCTTGTGAAATAAGGGTTTGTTCAATGTTGAGCACCTTGGAGATCAACTGGTCATATGTGGTTAATACATTGCCCTTTAAGATGGAATACCAAGGCTCTGTCGAGATTGGATATAATGGTGAAAACTTGTTGTTCTTCTGACATGACCCATTTGCTCTGATTGGCCTTGGATCGCCATCGTTGTAGGAAAGAAGCAAATGATTTGTTCTTACCTTGTTTCAGAGCCAATAGTTCTTCGAGACTGACATCCATACAAATATTGAATGTGTAATTTTTGATGAATGCATCTACTATTTCTTGGAAATTCTTGATGCCTGGAGGAAGGAAAGAGAACCATTCCATGGTGTGGACAACCAAACTTCTAGGAAATAGTTGCATCAAATATGTATCATCATATGCGACTTCCATACAATGAACCAGGAATTCCCTAATGTGATCTTTAGGGTTTCTCATCCCACGGTATTTATCAAATTTGTGGATCTCAAATCCCTTTGGGAATGGTTTCATTACAAGACTCCTTTCAAATGGGTAAGGACACAATTTGCTGGGTGTTTTTATCATTTTCCCTGATTGAAGATCAAGTACTTGTTGTGAGAGTAACTTGATTTGTGTTGCTACATTTTTTTGTAGATTAGGGGATGGGATGAAGGTGTTCTATGGTGGTTCAATTATAGGTGGGATGGGTGTATTGATTGGTGTTTTCACATTCCGTTGTGCCAAGTATGCTTCTACTTGTTGCTATATCAACAATGCTTGTTGTTGGTTCTATTGTTGTTGTGCTAATAGTGCCTATTGTTGAGCTTGTTGTTGTTGTTGCACCAAAAATTCTTGTTTTTGGGCTGCTAGTTGGGTTGCTTCTTGCTACTCTTGGTATTATTTTAGTGCTTGATGATATGCTTGTTGTTGGGTTGCTTGTTGTTGTGAGAGATATTGTGCTTGCGCTTGCATTTGAGATTGTGCTTGTGCTTGTTGGGCTTGAGCTTGAGCTTGTGCAGCTTGTGCAACTTGGGTAGCTTGTTGTTGTAATAATGCTTGGGATTGAGAAGCCTGTTGTGTTTGTTGCACTTGTGCTACTTGTCGTGCTCGTTGTGCAACTTGAGTTGCTTGAGCGGCTTGCACTGCTTGCTATGCTTGTTGTGTAGGTAATTATGTTTGTACTTGCTCAACAGCTAATTGTGCAGCTTCTCAGTTTTGGATTTATTGAAGTTCCTTTTAGTAGGTAGCCTACTAAGTAGCTTACAACACAATGTTGTATTGGTTTGATGTGTTTGTGTTTGGTGGTGAAGGTGGTGGTGGTGGATTCGATATAGTGTTTGTTGTGGTGATGAGAGGAATTGTCATGTTGATGGTTGGGATTTGGGTGGTGTATGGTGTGATTGATATGCTTGGTCCTTGAGAGACCATGTTTTGGGATGTTTGGGGGATGGTTGATGATGTGATGGTGGTGGTTTACGTTATTGAGATGGTTTCCACCTATTGTTGCAATGTTGATGGCAAGATAGGAGGATTCAGTAATATGCTTTGATTGATGATTAGTGGGTTGATTTGATTTTATTGATTGATTTTTGGTAGAGGGGGAAGCCCTAAGCCGAGAGGTGATGTGGATATTGATGGAAAGGGTAGAAGTGGTGGAAAAGTGAGAGACATACAACCTTGGGGAAATGATGAAGATGTAGGGTCAAAGATGCCGCCTGGTCCACATAAGTCTCCTTCTCCTTGTGAGGTCATCGGGAGAGAGGTTTAGGTGTTGTGTGAACTGATGATGATGGGTCATTAGGATCATGAAAGGTGAGGGGGACATATGGATGTGATGGATTTTGGGGTATGGATTGCCCCAAGATGGTGTTTGCGTCCAAATCTTGATTTTTTACAAGGGGGTATGTTTGTAGTGCATTGAGAAATGTGTTTCCCTTGTTACCAATGGGTTGAGTTGGAACAATGTATGATGTAATTTTTGGGATGGGTTGGGTGATGCTTTGGAATGGAGGTGTAGATGAAATTGGGAGTGTGGTTGAAATTAGAGGCATGACCCCAAAAGATGGTTCTATAATAGTGCTCACATCGAAATTGGAAGGGAGTTTAGCCCCTTGCTTTGCTAATTCAAGAATATATAGTGAGGGATTGAGTTTCATCATGATGTTGATAATTCTATGATTCTCAAGATTTTGGACCATTTTGGTGATTTCCTCTTGTGACATCCCAAAGGGATTATTGGTAAGATCCTCTACTTGACCTTCCTCTTGTAGACTTTGTGATGATGAAGGAAAGTTAGTTAAAGGATTGCTTGATCCAACGAGATTCATTTCAGAATTGGTTTGACTTAGGTCACTTGAAGTGGATGTTTCTTTATTGGCTTCCATGTTCCTCTTGTGTTGAGATCTAGTTTGCACCATAAAATAGGGATTAGTTTTCAAGAATGTGGGAGATGAATCTCTAATTCTTTGGATTGATCTAACTTTAGGTACAAAAGAGAAAATTTAGGATGATTTAAGGATCAAAGGTGAAATGATGAAGTGTGTGAAAGATGGATGATGTGGGTGATTGAACTCTTAAAAGATTCTGAGGGAAATGATAGACTTTTGGGACTTTTTGGATTCTTGGATTTGTTTTGGATTTTGATTTTGAATTCTTTGATTTTTGGATTTTGATTTACCTTGATTTTGTTTTGGATTTCCTTGATTTTGGATAATGAACAAATGGATCCCAAGATGTTGGGTGTTATCTATGGGGTAGATTTGCTCACAAGAGGATAATTTTGACTAAGTGTAGGAAGAAGGATGCATCTACCCACACCTAATGAAACAAGATGATAGTTCAACTAAGCATATGAAGAAGGATACATCTACATATACCTAGCTAAACAAAATGGTTTGATGATTTGACTAAGAATATGAAGAAGGATGCATCTACATATACCTATCCAAATATACTTTGATGTTTTGATTCAAGGATATCAAGGATTTTGATGATTTTGATTTGCCAAAAAGCATAGCATGAAGGATGGTTTCAATATTTTCAAGAGTTGTTGGCGAGATGATTTTGGTTTGAAATTTGAAAGATGGACAAAAGTTTTTATTTGATCATAGGTTTACCTAAAAAGACTCTTGTTTACAAGACCTCAATTTTGAAGAACATGCTTTACTCTAAACAAGGTGTTCAAATTCCCAAAAAATATTTCAATTTTGACAATAATAGAATGAGTGTAATCCAGGATTATTTCTTGTAGCTCTTTTGTAAAAGTTGAAAAGTAATCATTGTCTAAATTCGTAGAGTCTAGAGAGATGCTTTTGATTTTGGTTTCCAAATTTTGATCTTGTGTGAAATCATTTGAGACACATGTGTGGGGTTCAATTATTCTTAGCTTTGTTTAGTGACTTCTTTTTACCACAAATAATTTAGGATTAGCTTTTGAAACTAGATGTCTAATGTCTTAACTTCTTCTCATCCCACAAAGTATATTATGTGGAAATTTGACGAAATCAAGGAAAAAGTTACCTATTGTTAACTTTAGCAAGAAAATTGATATATAAATCCAAGTGTTTAGAAACCACTAAGGAAAAAATCCTAAGGGCAAGCAACAACACATGAATCTTGTCAAAGATATTTTCCTCCTAAAGGGTTTTGAAGTTTTGATGACAATGTTGAATGTTTGTTTCCAAATTTTTGCGAGCAAGAAAGTGTTTTGTAACCAAGAACAAGTACAACCCTATGGCTATGGAAGACTGTATTTATTGAATCCCCATTTGGAAATGTCTAGCTATGCTTATTTTTAGTGAATGGTTAGATGCTTGACCCCACTGGCTCCCCTCCACGACACTCACTTATACTAGGAAACCAAGCATCAACACCCATGAAACTCCCATGGCATACTTTCCATTTCTACTAAAAACCGTAAAAGTGTGGGGCAACTTCAAAATGATCGTTCTTGCACCAACAAATACATCAAGGATTTTGGCCTTTTCTAAACAAGGGTTTTAATTTAGACTTTTTGTTCGTAGGGATTGACCCATGTGGTGAGAGACCATTGTTTCCCTTCTTGTCAAGACTAACCATGTGATACTGGCCTTTGTTCCAGTATCCACACTTATATACCAGCTAAAAATACATTTGGCTTTAGAGTGTTACTGGTTGGGTCGTTCCCTTGGGTGATTACTTTTTCCCACAAGGAAGACCCTCTAAGATAAGCAAAAGTGAGCAAGCAATACCCATAACTTGATCTATCTTTGTTGCAACACAAAGAGAGAGAATGTACGCAATACCCTCCACTCACACATGTAAGATGTTTTGTTCAATTTTAATCCCAAAATGAAATGTGGAGGCAATTACTTTACCCAACTTAAGATCACCAAATGGACTTTTGATTCTCAAGATTTCCATGAGGTGCAAGAGAAGAGCATACATCCTTTCGATGGTATTACTTTGAGTAAGCAATTACAAAAAAAAAAGAGCACTTGTTCATTTTAAACTCACAAAGCAATGATTTGATTCTTTTTAGAAACCAAAGGAAATGTGAAAATTTCCTTGTTCAATTGTTAATCCTCAAACCAAATCTAGTGAGTTTGTTCTAAAGTTCTTTTTATGCCCTTTCTAGCAAAAATTGAAATGCTCTTTTTAGAGCCCAAAAGAAATTTAGTAGGTCCTAATAACATGAAAGATAATTTTTTTTAAGAAAAATTGTGAGTTTTCTAAGAGTGTTAAACAAACCCTAAAGTGTTCAGAAACACTTGGTATCATGAGAAAGTGATGTCATTATGAGACCTCCACTAGATTTCCTTTCTTCATCTTGAATAAGCCAACCTACCAAGAAACTAGTTAGAGCTGCAAAATAGATGGTCAGGAAATCAATTAATAACCCAAATGATCAGAATAAAAAAAGGCACATGTCATAAAAACTAATATTTCACTTTTTCCTTTACTCTAGCGGTGGAACCTGCACAGGCAGTGCAATTTGAAACACCCAACGGTGCTATATGGTGCTACTAATTCTGTACTTGTCACTCTATAACAAAAAAAAGAGGGTGATGGTGTTGTTGTTTTGCCTAGCGGTGTAGTTTAGAATTTGAAAATTCCAACGTGCAAAAATAGAACTAGTGGTGTAGTTTAAAATTTTTAATTTTGGGCTGGAAAGACAAAGCATCATTGTTTGAAGTTTGAAGCAGTGCTATATGGTGACACTAGCATTCTAGTGGTTCTATACTGCAATGCTGGTCTGCTAGCAGTGTACTTCCTTGTAGACACACAAAAACGAAAAAAAAACACAATTTTTTTGATAAAAACGTGATCTAAATGTGATATTTTCCCTCCTTCTAGTGCCAAAATGTAGAACCAAGATCCTAGTACCTGCAAAACACAACAAACACATTAGAAGATTCAAATGCAAGCTAAGATCAAAATTCCCCATAAAATCCATTAGAAAAGTTCAAAATAGGAATAAAATCAAGAATACAATAAGAAATCAAGGAGATAGATCAAATCCTATTAAAAAACATGCAAACTCTTGATCTTATGGGGGATTTGGTGCCAATTTGATCTGGAAATTGGCCCTTTCCCAACTCATATGGAAGCTTTTGATTATTTGGTGATGATTGATCCACTTGGTGATTGCTTCACATGAACTCCATGGAGAAAACCTGCAATAACCTAGCTATGCCTTGATGAAATTGATGCAAATGCTAATGCTTGAAGATAAAAATGAGTATAGTAAGTTTTCTCAAATTGTGGATGCTCAAATGAGGAGAGAAACCTCTTATTTATAGAGAGAAAAAATGGAGAAATGCCCAAAATGAAGCAATGTGGGACTAACTTTCAACCAATGGCAAGATGCCACTTGTCAAGAGATGAATGGACCAAGGATGTGCACATTTTGATGAACGTGCCCATAAATGCCTTTATTTGAAATTTGAAATTATTGAAATGACAAGGTGGATGAAGGGTCAAATGGAGCAATGGCCACTTGGCTCAATGCAAAAGGACTTGTAAGATGAAATAAATGTCTTGTTTCAAGGACTAAGTCCACTTGGAGGGATTTCAAATTTGAAGGAATATTTCTGTTTTATGCCATGTTGAAAGAAAATAGAGATTTAATAAATGAATTAAATCTATTTTCATGTGCAAGTCGCAAAAGCTAGAGGATGGGACATGGATTAGAATTAAAATAATCAAGGGTTAATTAATTTAATGAGGGATTAGGTGATGTGACAAATTTGACTTAGATTTATGGGTTGATTTAAGTTAAAAAAATGAGAAGAATATGATATAAAGATTAATTAAATAAATATTTTGATTTATTTAATTAAAGGGGATGATGTTAGATTAAATCAAATAAGTTTTAATTTATTCAATTCAATAGAGTGAATTTAGAGATTTAATCAAATAAAATGAATTATTTAATTAAATAGAGACAATTAGACCGAATCGCTTGATTTAATTAACAAGAGAGAATGACTTAATCAGATAAATGATTTATTTAATTAAGAGAGGAGAATTGATGAATTTGATCAAATAAGGGTATTCAATTAAATGGTTAGATTGAGGGATGATTTGGGATGAAAATGGATCGGGATCAAAGGTGCATTGTCAAT
The DNA here is from genome assembly GCA_007258455.2 of Sequoia sempervirens. Taxonomy (NCBI): domain Eukaryota; kingdom Viridiplantae; phylum Streptophyta; class Pinopsida; order Cupressales; family Cupressaceae; genus Sequoia; species Sequoia sempervirens. The sequence goes on along the minus strand of VDFB02012251.1, from coordinate 13,888 downwards.
TAGTACATTTTACGTGTCTATAGGATCTTTTATGCAAAGTTATGGTTTATGAAAGGCTTAGACTAACAGATCTATATTATGATGGAAATGAAATGTATGTGAATTGATATGAATGATATGAACATGCTAACGGTTTATGGATGTAGGATGGATGCATGGGTGATGATTGATTGACTATCCTAATACTGTGTTAGCGCGAAGAGAAGAAAGAAAAAATGAGATGAAGATAAGAGGATCCAACAAGTCCATGATCTACGAGACTTTATCAGAGATGAGATTAGATGATGATGATGATGCTAATGCTTTGATTATCAAGAATTGAGATTTTAAAAGGGCTACTTATGCTAGGATGGTGTTGCACCTAGTGTGATGGACTTTGACTCAATAATCAGATAGGAGTACTCTTGTTAGTACCTAGCATATAGGACCTTATTCAGAATGTAGTTTAGATATTTCAAACATCTCAGACCAAAAAATATTAAAGAAATCCTTCCTATGTAGTCAACAAGACACCTAAAACACCCTCCCTACAAACCAAACAAAGCATGCATGACCAAGTTATATTACAAGAATATCCAACAAGCACAACATATAAAAAGATAATGATCATTTATGGGTATGAGTAGGATCATGATGGGCCAAAAAGTGGCAATATGATGGGTATGTGGTTGACTATTTTTTTAACCCAAAATTGATGAAACAAAAAGGGTTTTTAAAGGATATTCTCAACTTTCCGAAAAATATAAATTATGCTTTACTTTGAATTTAATAAGCAATTATTATTCATTTTCTATTCAAATTACGACTAAAGTCCTGATTGATAGACTGATTGAAAAACACCTATAGCTTTCAAACGGTATCAAATTTTGAATCCAAAACATACATCACATTCTATGCTTCATATAATATAGTATTAATAAAATAAAAATTGAATTTCATGAAGTTTTGACCAAGTTAAGGTGGTCAGACATACTAGTTTTTATATTTTTTAAAAGTTGTAATAAAAAATTCATAATTAATTATTTACTTGGAAAAAAATTACAAAAAAATATGCATCACATTGAGACATGAATCCTCTACTTATATCTAAAATATTATAAAAAAAATTATCATTTTATTGTGGTTAGGGTGGTCAAACAGATACCTACTTCTTATTTTTTCCTTGAAATTTAAGTACTACTACACTGAAATTTCAAATTTTCACCAAATAGATTTCTTTTTTTTTAAAACAAACCTAGTAGTTTAGAAACTATATTCAATTTTATAGAGATTCTATTCTTTCATATTTTTGAAATAATATAGATAACTTATTCAAATTTTTATGTCAAGTTTCGTAACTCTAGTTTTTCTGATTTTTTATCCACTTAAGGGCCTATTTTTTCCACGATGATCTTGCACATACCCTTCCCCATTCCTTTCTCTCTAAATATTTTCATTTGGACATCATCGAGAGGTCATAAAAATGATCACAATAAGATAAATCAACAAGAAAAAGATCAAGTAAACAAATAAGCTAATTTTCTTCATACCGCTAGGCAAGACTAAACTATGGTGATGTCTGATGTTGATATCCATTGTAGGAAGGATGCATCCTAGGAAATGTTGTTATCAGATGATGACGAAATCTAATTGGATGAAAGAGTTGACCAACTTGTTTCCCTACTGACCTAGAATTGAGACCTTTGACACTTATTTTTTCACTTTTTGAACTATTAGACTTGTTTCTGATTGTCTTACCAAAGGTTGAGGATGATGACTGTTTACTATGAGTGATGTTTATTTTGGGTGATAGCGAGATGGGGATGAATGGATTTTTTTTATGTTTTTGAAATGTTTTGAGGTTGTTTTCGTATTTTATGAGATTTTACAAATGTTTTGATTTTCAAAATTTCCAATGTTTTTAGGGTTTTTTGAGATTTTGACAAATATACTAACCTAAAGACCTATCATAGGGGCCTCGGGGGTTGATCAAAGATTAGCCTTTCCTATGTTATACATGTAGAGACCATGTACTTTGACTAACACAGACTTGATTATTGATGGGATATGAATAAATGGATTGCCAATTTATTATGACAGAATCCTAAAGGACTGACCTAAGTGTCTCGAGGGAAGATCAAAGATCAACCTTGCCTACGTTCAGAGCTCAGAGACCCATAGCTCGACAAGATGACTCTAATTTTTAGTTTTTTCTTGAATTTTTGACTTGTTTTTGGATTTTAAATTTTTTTGAATGTTTTGGGATTTTTTGATTTCATGAATATTTTTTGATTTTTTGATTTTCTAATATTTTTTTGATTTTCTAATTTTCTGATGTTTTTGGATTTTTCTGATTTTAAGGAAGAATTCAAAAATATACATGAATCCAATCTAATGAGAACATGCCCCCAGCGTGATGCAATAGACTACTCTGATACATGAAGGAAAAATCAACCTTGGGAATGGGTTGAGTAGTAGTAGGAGGGATCATGACACGAACATAGGACCACGCTATGATGTAGACATGGATGGGTGATGGATGGAGATATGGAATGTAATGGATGATGGAAGCGTTATGGATGGATGAATGAGTTGTGTAGATCCTGGTGGATGGAACATGTTTATTTACACAAGGTGCTTGTTTGCTAGGTTTTCACCAAGGTACTTGCCCAAAGTGCCACTGAAGTGGTTGTCACTAGAGGATGTTTTTTTTCTTTATTGTTTTAATCCTTTTTCTAATTTTTTTTGAATTTTTATGTGTTTTTTTTTTGTTGTCACCAAGGTGCTTGTTTTCTAGGTTTTCATCAAGGTGACCATTTTTTTAGGACATTTCCTCATTTTTTTTGTATTTTTTGTTTTATACCTTGAAAGATTAGGCATAAAACATTTTGAGATGGGAGTTATTCATGGGATCCTACAGAGGCTCACCTTTTGGTGTTGATAACTGATATGCCCCTGATTTGTAGCTTGCTATGATGATGAAGGGTCCCAACCAATTGGGTTCAAATTTTTCCTTTCTATCTAGATTTGGTATGTTTTTCTGATTCTCCTTCAGCACAAGCTCTCCAACTTGGAATGTCTAACTCCTAATCTCCTTGCTGTAGCTCTGCTTGATTAAGTTTTGGTAGATTTGTAAATGTTTTAAGGAATCTATGCATTGCTCATCCAACATTCCAACTCATTCAGTCTTGACACCCGATATTCTTCACCTATGATGAGATTCTACAATGATATTCTTAGGGATGGGAGCTCGATCTCAGTGGGGAGTATGGCTTCGGATCTGTAGACCAAGGAGAAAGGGGTGGCACCTGTTGGTGTGCAGATGCTTGTTTGATAGGCCCATAAGGTGGGATTTAGCTGTAAATGCCAGTCACAACCAATGTCATTGACTATTATCTTAAGGATTTTTAGGATGGTCTTGTTGGTAGCTTATGCTTGGTTGTTTACTTGAGTATAATATAGAGTGAAAAAGTGATGTTATATTTACAATTTTTGGCATAGGTCATGAACATCTTGATTCTTGAAAGGTGTCCCATTATTTGAGATAATGGCTTGAGGGACATTGTAGTGGCATATTAAGTAGTTCAAGATGAACTTGGATATCTTATTTCTAGTAATTTAGGTCATGGGGATGGCTTCCACCCACTTCGTGAAGTACTCAGTGGCGGTGATGATGAACTTATGTCCATTGGATGAGGTGGGAGTAATTTTTCCAAGGAGATCGAGCCCCCACTATTAAAAGGGACATGGTGTAACAATTGGGTGAAGCTTCTGACCTAGTGCATGGATGAGGTCCCCATTTTGTTGACACTGTAAACACCTTTCGACATAATCGGGAGCTTCCCTTTGTGTTGTAGGCCAATAGTACCCCATCCTTAGCAGTTTCTTGGCCAAGGTCATACCGCTTGAATGTGAACCAAAAATGTCATTATGTGCCTTGGTTAAAGCAAACAAATCTTCCTTAGTGTTTAGGAAATGTAAAAGGGTTCTTTCAATGCTTCTACAGTATAGGGTATCTCCTAGGATGACAAAATGGGATGATTTTTGACAAAGGCTCTTTTGAGGTTCGAGGTTATATCTGTGGGGAGGAATCCTATTCTCAAGTAGGTGTATATATCATGATACTAGGGATCACTCAAACCAATGATTTCACACATAAATTCAAATTATAATACCTCAAATGTTGGTACAAGAAACTACTGTACAAGGAATTTTTGTTTAGGGATGTTGCATGGGACCTCCAGTAGTGATCCAATTGTAGCCATAGCGTTCACTATTCTATTATTTTCTCTAGGTATCTACTCAAATGTGACATCAATGAAGAACTCCTTGAGGCTTTCCACCAGTTTATTATAAGGAGTCAACTTGTCATCCTTTGTGTGATACTCACCGTTGACCTGGTTGATGATGAGTTGGGAATCTTCGTATACCTTGAATGCCATGATTTGCCACTGCATTGCAATCCTTAGCCCTATGACAAGAGCCTCATACTCTGCGATGTTATTTGTGCACATGATTGATAGATTGAATGATTTAGGTATGCAATCCCCTTGTTCAATGATAAAGAAGACCCCTACTCCTAATCCATGTTGTGTGTAGGATCCATCAAAGTACATTTTCCAATGATCCACAATACTTAGGTTGAACATTGATTTGTCAAGGAATTTTGATACAAGTTGATTTTCTATATATATGGGTGCTTCTGCTAGTTGATCTGAAATTGCTTTTCCTTTGATGGCCTTACATTCTACATACTCAATGTCATGTTCTATCAGGATCATAACCCATTTTATTTGTTCACCCTATGAGTGTAGCTTTGGAGAGTAGGTATTTAAGAGGGTCTATCTTTGTAGTGAGTTTAATTTGGTGTGCTAGCATATAATGTCTAAAGTTCTGAGCTATGAACATGACTGCTAGGAAAGATTTTTCAATGGGTGTGTAGTTCAAATCATATCCCACCATGGTTTGGTTGATGTAGTAGATAGCTCTCTCTTTCCCATTTTCATCATGTTGTGCCAAGAGAGCGTCGAGAGCTCCTACTATTGCTGATATGTATAAAATCAAGGGTTTCGATAGAATCAACAATATGAGTACTAGTGGTGTGAGTAAGTACTCCTTGATCTTGTTGAAAGCCTGGTTACACTTTTCATCCCATTTGTATGCTACCCCCTTGTAGAGAAGATGAGAATATGGGATGGCTTTCTCTACTAGTTGCTATATGAATCTGCGGATGGACTAGAGTCTACCTTGTAGGCCTCTTAGTTATTTCAATGTTTTTAGTGCTTCCATTTTGAGAATTTCCTTGACTTTGGTTGGATCTACCTCAATTCCTCTCATGGATACAATGCATCCTAGGAGCTTTCCTGATTGTACCCTGAAGCCACACTTTTTTGGATTTAGTCAGACCTTATACTTTTCTAACCTATCGAAGATGGAGCTCAACGTCACTATGTGATCTCTACATTTCTTTGACTTGGCCAATATATCATCCACATAATCCTCCACAATTTTATGAATCATATCATGAAAGATTAGTGTCATGGCCCTTTGAAAGGTAGCTCGAGAATTCTTTAACCCAAATGGCATCATGTTCCAACAGTATGTCCTCCATGGACAAGTGAAAGTAGTCTTGTGTTGGTCTTCCTTAGTTATTATGATCTTCAATTGTATCCTAAGAATTTTTCCATTAATGATAACATCTCATCTCATGTTGTCATATCTATGATCATGTCAATGTTTGGGAGAGGAAATTCATCTTTGGGACATGCTTTGTTGAAATATCTAAAATCTGTGTAGATACAGATGCCCCTAGTGGGCTTTGAGATAGGTACAAGATTGGAGACCCACTCTAGATAATCTATCAGCTGTATGAATCCTGCATCTAGGAGCTTCTGTAATTCCATTTTGACCAACAATGCTATCTGAGGATGCATCTTCCTTAGCTTTTGTCTCACTAGCTTTGCTTCAGGATATACAGCTAGGTGGTGAACCACAACCTTTAGATCAATTCCACTCATATCAGCATAGGTCCATGCAAAGTTTACTTTCCTTTCCTTTAGGAATGCAACTAGGAGTTCCTATTCATATGTTAAAAGAGATTCTGCATAGAATGTTATGTGTGGCGTCTCTTCTATTCCCAAGTTGATCGGATTGCACATTTCTACCAGAACTGTTGACTTCTCCTAATAAATGGCACTGAGATGAAGATTGAATCCTTCATCCTCTGATGCCTTAGAGAGATTTTCAGTATCAGATACATCCTTTATTTTTAATATTTTTGAGTCAGAGAGTGGCATAGTTTGGTTTTCACTCAAAGACCTAGAGATTATATTCTCAAGTTTTCCCTTTTATGACTAAAGGATTCAATCATTTCCCTGTAATAGGCATGTGTGTCTAGTACAATGTCAAATATAGCCTTGTGATCTCCACATAGTATAGTATCTCGTAATCCCATGGATTCTGAGAGCACCTCATATTTTTTGAATGTGTTTAGAACCGATGGTCCTCATTGGTCATAATTGATGAGTTGGGGATAGACTAAGTTTATTTCATGGTTTTGGTTGGTTGATTCAAAAGATAAGGTACTAATCATGAGAAGAGAGGAATCCTTGAATAGTATAGGTAAATTAGTTATGGCATCCTCCTCATCACTACTACTACAAACACCGATTATGTCAAATGTAAAGTTATCTATGACTCGACCTATGGATACGGGTAATCGAAGAGTGGTTGTTGATAGATGAGAAGGATTTTTGACTATTTTAATTGGGGGACCTCTGCCAAGTATGGTTATCTTTGGAGGGGTACATTTAAGGCCAATATTTCTCATGTGCTTCTCAGGAATGAGTGGTGCTAGGATACCATTGTCATTCTGTCCAAGTTTCTTGTTTCTGTCATAGCCCATACCAAGCATCATTTGCAGTCCTTTGCTACTTTCATCCATAGGAAGATCAAGCATCAACCTTTCATCTTGGTATAGAAAACTTGATATTTCTCTTTCATCTACCACCTCTTAACTTAGGTCTCCGCAACATCTAAATCTAGAAGGGTCTTCTATAAACATTTGGGATGATGTTTTAGCTGGTTGTGGTTTCCCATGAAACCTAGGAGATTGAGGTAACTCTCCTATTACGAAAGCACTTTTCTTCATTTTGTAATCCCCACACCCATTTTCTTGGATAAGGACTTTGATTTCAGAGATATTAGGAATGGCAAGTGTCTTTGTCTCAAAAGTGGAAGCCAAAGTAGCTGGGTCTATATATGGGGTTGAAGGGCCTTCATCATTTTTCAGGACTTGAGGGATTTTGTAGTATTTTACTTCCAAATTTTTGCAGTAAGCAAAGGGATTAGGATCACCATAGACTGTGACCTCTTGATTTTGATATGAGAATTTGATGCACTAGTGGAAGGTAGATGCAATTTCTTGCATCCCATGGATCTACAGACATCCCAGGAGAATGTTATAAGGAAAATCACGGTCAAGGACCTGGCATGTGGTTTCCATGATGGCTAGCCCTACTTGAATAGGGAGTTGGATAGTGCCCTGAGACACTCTTTCTTGATCATCATAAGCTTTGATTGTCATTCCCTTTCCTTTTTCAATGGAGTCTGAGTCAAAGAATCCCAGATTCTTTATGAGCTAAAGAAAATAGATGGTTAGACTTGTACCTCCATCCACCAAGACCCTTTTTATTTTATTTTTATGAACCAGAACCTCAAGGTGGAGTGTGTGATTATGAGATGGATGAGCGGGAAAGTCCTGATTGAAAATGTGAGGAGATTTGGGGTGGTAATATTTTTTAACATAGCTTGGAATTGCTTGGCATCAAGATCAACGAAGACAGTAGATGAAGCCAATGTTTCCTTAAGGATCTTTCTATGGGCCGATGAGATATTCAACAACTCCATGATGGAGATCTAAGAAGGGGTTCTTTTCAACTAATCTAAGACATTGTAACCACTAGGAATGGATTTCAAATTTGAGGTGGGTTCCCTAGGTGGTTGTGATGATCTAGTAATGGTAACTTTGCCACTGCGTGTGGTGACTCCACAATCAGCTTTGGCTCCCTTTATGCTAATGACAGTGACCCTTTTGTCTAAGGATGTGACAACATGATCGTACACATGGTTCACATTATCATACTTTTGTTTTCCATGGTTGTTCCCTTTGTTATGATTTGGCATTAGATTCATGTATATTTTGAGGTCTTGATTTCCAGCTGGTTGTTCAACATTTATGATCTTGTCGTCGATGAGGTCTTGGATTAAATTTTTTAGCCTCATGAAATGGTTGTTGTGTGGCCCTTGATTTTATGAAAAACATAAACATGGTTTTCATTGTACCATTGCGGTGTGAATAAGTCTTGTACCTAGTTTATTCCTTTACTAGGGACTTAGGGAACTTAATTCACATGTTAAGTTTACTAGGATATTAGTTGTCATATCTAGATAAGTATTAGTTGTCTTATCTAGAATTTCCACTTTCCTAGGTAGTTATGAGTTAGTTGTCTCATGTGATAGGATTAAGACACTTTTCATGATCTTGTCTTATCCTATCTCTCATCCTTGCCTTTATAAGCAAGGCATCTCTAGCATATTTGTAATAGATTGCATATAGCATTGTATTGTATTGCATTGATCATATTGTATCATATTGCAATCCTTGTTTGGTGGAATACATCTTCCATTGTTGCTTCTCTCTATCTCTTGTGGAGGTTCTTTGGCATTGCAGATTGAAGATCTTGGGTTGTTAACTCCAACATGGTATCAGAGCTTTGAATCTGGCAAGCCCCTTCCATTTCTTTATTAGAGAGTTTCCATCAATTTCTATTGTCATTTTTTGAGTTCTTGTATCCTATATTGCATGCTTGCATTTTGGTGAGATCTGGTGATTGCAGCGCTTTTGGCTATAGTGGCAGTATTTTAGGCTGTCCCATTGCGTCCAGGAGGCTCGAAAAAGTCAGATCTGGCTTTTGTTTCACTTAATTTCGTCACCATTTGTAGCTTTGGCAAAGAAGGGTTTCGAAGCTCAGATCTGGTGAACAACTTTTTACAGGAGCACTTTGAGCCAAAAATAAGTCTTCCATTGCGTCCGGGTGGCCGTTTCCAATTTTTTTGATATATAATTTGCCTATATTCGGCAAAAGTTGTCTTGGAGACCAAAATTTTTAGCGAGAAGTCACGCGACCCCTTCTTGTAGTCTGGCGTGTCATCGAGAAATTAAAAAAAAAATCAAAATCTTTATTTACCGACATTTTATTTTTTATTAAAATTTCAAAAAAATATCAATTTTTAAAGCTTTATGTGCTTCGTTGGCTTTTAATAAGCCATATAGACTTTAAGTCTCAAGGACTTTGGGTCAACGGCTTAATAGCCGCCACAGAGTCCGCAGCGGGCTTAAGAGCTGCCGCTGGTCTTCACCGCCACCGCGAAACCTCCGCCACCGCTAACCGGCCATTCTCAATCGCTGCATATCCGGCCACCGACGTACTCGCTAACCGCCACCGCCGTGAAAAGCCGACAACCGCCACCGCCAAGCCATCGAAGCCGCTAGCCGTTATAACAGTAAACCGCAGAATTTTGCAAACACCAACAAAAGCGGTCACGTAAGTGACCAGAGCTGTACTGCGGGCCGAATTTTGCACTTGTTTAGTTTCAAAGTGCCTTAAATAGGCCTTTTTTTCATTTTGCATTAACTTTTCGCCATTTAAGTCGGATTTAAACCAGATATCGCCGTGTTATTCTACAAACCGTGAGAGTGGTGTAGGTGAATTTTCCAGATTTTTCCATTTTTTGCCAGATTTTTCAGCTTGAAGGTACAAGTGCATTTATTGCCTGTTCTTGATGTAACTTTTGCCAACGAAGTCGAAATTTGGCAAATTTTTTTTTGAATGACGAAACCTTAAAGGGAATCTATTTGTAACCTCTCGCTTTCAGCTTTGGATGTATTTTTCTAAAAAATTGCAAAATCACTGTGTTATTGTAGACATGCAAAATTCACATTATGCATTCGGACGATCTTGGCCAAATTAGATCTTACATTAGGAAAATTCATCACTTTCTCATCCATTTTGGCTAATCATATTCCATTCATCAAATAAATCGACTTTATTTAAATCAAATCTTAGATCATTTTCCAAAGTCCAAAAAGTCAAATCAATTAATCAGCATTAAATCAGCATAATCATCATTAAATTAATCTAATCCTAATCTAAGGCTAATCCCATCCCACTTGCACAATAAATCAATTTTATTGATTTATTAAAACAATCATTTTCCCTCAACAATGACAAGTCAAACAGGGCATTTATTGCTCTTCTTTCTTGTCCCCCTCTCAAAATTTATTGCAAATTTGAATTCAAAAGTTCCCCCTCTTGGGCACTCTTCCCAAATCTTGCACACACATTAACTAATCACATGATGACAAGTGTCCTCAATTCATTGGCTTGTTTTTGATCCCACATTGGTCCCTCTTCAACATTCAACATTTTGAAAATCTTTAAATACAAGCATCATCCTCAAGCAAATCCTTCACAATCTTCACAATCTTCACAATCTTCACAATCTTCACAATCTTGCAAGGTCACTCTCTTCAGTTGAGATTAGATCTTGTCCATCATCTCCATCATCCATTTGCATTTTCATCTTAAGCTTTGGTCAAGGATTGGGAAAGGGTCACTAGCACATGTGACACCAATCCAATATGGGATAGGTTTAATGTCATGTTGTTGTATGCTTTTATTTGGCTTCCCTTGTTTTATTTATAGCATGATTAACATGACTTATTATTCCATATGGATGTTGAAATGTTGTTGTATTTTAAACTAACCAAATGCAGATTTTGATGTCCACATATGGCGCTAGAGGGAGGGCAGCCCCCATTTGCATCCATTTCATTTTATTAATCTTGTTTTGACTTCTAACGAGTATAAAGTTTTTCAAATATTGATCAGTTCATTTTGAAAGTCATGCTTGCTAGTATTGGATATTGAGTATCATCGGTAGATACATATTTAGAAGGCATCAATATTAATATTTTTATGTTAATGAAGATCTTTACATTCTGATCTAATATTCATTCAGCTCATATACTATATTGCCTATTCCTGAATGTTGTAACATCTCTGTTTATTTCCATTTTAATAGAATGAGATATTTCAGGATTCATTGATCTATTAAGGGCTATGTGACCATTATTCTGGCTTTTGAAATCTATGACTGGGAAAAATATTTCATGTCACTACTTTTATTGCTATGATCCTAATGAATTTTTTTTATCAGAGGTCTGCCATTACAGATTTGATAGATGCATATGGCACAAATCATTGCATTTCAAAGAGGTCGTAGTTCTTTAAAATGTTAGGACAGTCGCTAGCTTTCTTTCTTTGAAGCCATTTTTTTCAAACAGCTTCACTGCCTTATCTGTGCTTATCTCTATTTCCATCAACCTCAACGTATCTGCTAACTGCATAAGCTTGAAAATTCTATGTTCCTGCAATCAATGTGTTCCATAAGCTAACATCTCTTTCCAACAGTCTGCACGCCTGGTCTATGCTTCCATATTTTATTAGAAAACAATTCTAACGTACTTTTGTCCGGTGGCTTCAAATAAAGCATTCTCATTAAGCAGCTCGTGATGCTCGTCTTAGGGTCGCTTACATTTTGGTTCGCCACGCGAGATTATTATAGTATCTACATGCCTTGTCTATGCTGCCACATTTTTCCTAGAAGAACAGTCCACGTGCCTTGCCTGAGCTTCACATTTCATGGAGCATTTGGTCAAAAAAAATAGCTCGCACAGCTTGTCGATATCTTGTTGTCAATAGTTCAAGTGCCTTGTCTGTGCTTCGCATCTCTCTGAGGCATTCTGTTAAACAGTCAACGTGCCTTCTCTATGCGTTCATTCCTGCATAGGTGGTGGTATAAAGCAAAGGTTGTGGAACACCTTGTAATAACTTTTGCTTGAAATTTTCTTAAGCCTTGTTCAAATCCACCTACGCAACAATCAATGCATTGAATGAGATCATCATTCGCAGAAGCATTCTATTGAAATCCATATCATATCGCCCTCTTACGTCCCATAGCATATCGCCTCCTCATACTGGTGATCACAATCAATAAAAGAGAGCCTCTTTTATCAGGAAATATCAATCGAGTATGACAGTCAGACTTGGAGGAGTAAATAGTGGTGCTACAGGAGATTAGATGTCTCTATTCATTAGGATTAATTGCATTAGGTAAAGTCTTTTGTCTGCCATCAATATCGCTGTCCTTCTCATCGCTGGTTGTCATTAGGTATTGTATCCATCTCAGTAATTGTGCTATTTGGCATTGATGGTTGTGACTTCTCTTGTCACGGGATCCCAACGAATGCATCTGACCTCTTCTGTGGAGGATTGCTTCTGACAACGACTTGAAATCTTTGCAGGAGGGTTTCTGAACATTGAATAAGGTAGATGGCCTTGAATGCCTTAATGTGCGGCTTCTCAGATATTTTATATCTCAGTTTAAGTGCCTCGGCTACAGTTTAAGCTATCATTGTTGGTCATTTAGTATTGTTGTTTTAGCAGCGATACAAATACAAACTGCTTCTTTTATTAAACATGGTCATGTTTCTCATTGATATCATTGATATTTGTCATGAAATATTGCGTCTTCTCAACAGAATAGTTACAACCTAGTTTTTCATTAAAAATTGCTGCTTTCATCATTATTGCCTGCTTCGAATCTTAATATGCTGATATCTTTGCTTTGGATTTGAAACAAATAATAGAAAGACAGATGTCAGGGATTTAATCATGGTCTTTAAAAAATGCAAACTCTGTAGTCTTACGTGCAATCAATTTGTTCTAATTACGAACTTGAAGTGCTGCTATCAAATATAACATTTATTTTCAGGCAGCTGCGCACTAGGTTGGAGAAGTGAAAGGTCACTTAATGCTGATATGAACATTTAATATTTTCAGTCCATGATTATTTTCAAGGAACATTTAGCATCTTCGCACAAGTGGCAATGTTGGAGGGCGTGCAGCTTGATTTCTTAGCACTGTGGCTGTGATTCTAGCTTGGTTTGATCCAACACTGTGATGTTGACATGTTTGCATAGACTCTGAGGCGCTGGAACTACAGCTGTGATGCACCAAACGTTGTCTAATGTCATTATATCGATTGACTGGTTCAGGAAGACATGTCCTTAGTGAAGATACACTTTTGATATAGGTTTATCCATATTTTGTTTTTTTTTAATTAACCTTTTGTGTTAGCAATGCCTGGTCAAAATGAATGTGAAATGCCCAATCTTGTGATGTAGACTTCTAATATATTATGGGGATATGAAAATCTATAAATCAGGCAGCAATTTATGACAGGTGACTTTGCATTTGGCCGAAGTAACTCCATATTCATTTAAATTCCTTTTTTGCAGGCAGCATAGGAAAATACCATTGGGCTTCATAAATGCCTCAGTTGCATATCAGAATCAGTTAAAAATGAATCTTGTATTGATGTTGGTTGAAATTCTCCCCGTATTTGGGAACCTTTGTTAATTTTCATTTATCTCCCAATACTTGTTAGGGGTGTGGCTTTTGTATATCAAATAGAGATTTTGAAATCAACTAATGGCCTTTGTATACTAAAAAGTGGGAATCTTGAAATCAATTGATCTTTTATATGTCACATATGGAGATTTTAAAATCAATGGTTCTTTTATGGAAATAAGCATAAGAGTTATTTTCAATTTTGACATTTTTGTTTATACTTTTATCATTTGCCATAAATGCCTAACTCTTGTTTGTAAATCTTCTATAGGTGAAGGTTGATATCAAATTCAAACATCGGAATCAAGTGAAAACGAAGGTGAACAAGGTACAAATGAACAACGAAGGTACAAGGCAAAAGTGAAAAGTCAACA
>VDFB02012250.1:0-19433 GCA_007258455.2 Sequoia sempervirens | reverse complement strand
CATTTAGTGCTTATTTGACTGATTGTGAGACTCTCTTGGCCGAGTTGTTATGACATTAATGCTACTGAACCCTTGCCTGGCCAACGGGTTTCCTGGGGAATTCTATATATTGGGCATGTTGCCTCATTTGTAAAGAGTTAGATAGGTTAGAGTGGTTGAATAGTTAGAATGGTTAGAAATAGTTAGATGGTTATAGAGAAAAATAGTTATAAGTAGAGGTAGTTAGTAGCAAGTAGGTATTCTCAAGCAAATGTTGTAAAATAAATATGGAATTGTTGCTATAGTGGACAATTTGAATACAAGAAATGACATTGTGATTTGGTGCCATACTTGTCTTCTTTTGTTTTGCATGGTTCTTTTTATTCTATCTTTAAAATTTCTTTGAGAAGGTTCATGTTTAGATTAGTTTTGGGTTCGATAATGTTTGTGATTTAATACTTGAATGTTGCAACAATCCTTCAGTCCATACTTTTCGCAACCAACTGATTGTTAGTTGCTATGTAAAGTTAGCCTGGACTTCATATTCCATGTGCCTAGTTCGATTGTGAAGATTTGTTCATTTCAACTGCAAAAAGGGTTGTTGAATGAATGTTCGTGATTTGAAAATATTAACACCTCAGAAGACTGCACTATTTTCTGTGAGATTGTAGATTTATCTTGGTCAAGCAGAGATCGGTTTTTGAGGGATTGGTCCATTCGAGTGTTGGTTACCTTCATTATCTATCTTAGGAGTAATGTTAGGTTTAGAACTCTCTTTGAAACCCTTATCCTTTTTTATTTCTTTGATTATTGGGTTAAATCTAGGATTGAGGCACCATTAGATTGTTAGATCATATAAAATTGATTCAGCATTTTGCTTGTAGTAAGGTCCCATTGTGATTACTAGCATTTTCACATTTCGTTATTGAGTTGTTTATGCACTGTCAAGACCTGACATTAGAGACCTTGGGGTTATATCTTGAGGCTTGCCGATAGAGATTTACCTTTCAAGAGAGATAGGATATCATATTCTGTCTGGTTGTTATTGTGCAGAAAACATGATCAACAGGAACTGGTGCTAGAAGGAGGGCCCAAATAAGCAAGCTAGATCAATTTTTGAATGCCATCTCTCCTAAGAGATTCCGAAGAAGGACAAGATCTACTCCAGGAGAGTAAATTTTTTAGGAATTACTAGACCCTACTAGGTCAAGAAGGACCAATAGAAGAAGGGAATCATCATCATCATCCCATCTCCCACATCTCCATCATCCCCGTCTTCATCAGGTTCATCTGAGTCTGAGGCCATTCCCAGTCCACAACCTTAGCGAGTCATAAATCAACCATTACCATCCCCCACCTCCATGAATGGCTTTCCTAGCAACCAACCCATCTCCATTGGGTTTCACCAATTGCAATCCAATGCCTAAAAACCTTGAATGCTTCTGTTCGAAATTCCATGCCAATGATCCAAATAGGACTACGGAGGAGCATATTAGGATTTTTAAGACTACCCTTAAGGATAGGGGAATTAATCATGAGGATGTTGAATGCAGAATTTTCCCATATTCCCTTGGAGATGAGGAATTTTGTTGGTATAACCATCTTTCTGCTGGGTCTATCACTACTTGGCTTCAGCTGGAGACTACATTTTTACAGAAATCTCGGATCCCAATCAATGCAAATGAGTTAATTTTGTAGTTTACTAGAATCAAGAGGGAGGTAAATGAACCGATAGTGGCCTTTAATAATAGATTCCATAGGGCTTATGCTAGGTTGCAAACCCCTTATGTTGTAGACGATGCCTCTGCTAGGGAGGTTTATTATGAAGCTTTGGATAGTTTAACATCTACTTTCATCAAATGGAAAGCAAACCCTCTTGGTAGCTTATTTGAAGCTTATGATGTGGTTGTTAAGGTGAGTACAGATTTGAGACAACACTTGTCTAGACCCTTGGCTAACCAAATACCTATGATGAGTTTAGTCCCTCAATCACCCTTGGTTTCACACCTAGGTCATCCCCTGAGTCAGGCTGCATTCATGCCAAATTACCATCCAAATATGAACCGGCCTGCATTCTGTCATCAACAAGCTAATATACCGGGTCACTTATAGAACCTTGAGATATTTAATCAACCCTTGAACCACGGGTCACAAGATGTTTATATGTAGAATTTAGCTAGTATTATTTCTCCATCAAACAGTGCATACAAGGAGAGGTTGGATGCACTCATAGAGCTAGTTGAGAGGTTGAACATTGAAGTCACTTACCTAAGGCACCAGAATAATCAATCCCATGCAACCCAAAGGGGGATTCAGTCCAATTATGATCAAAGCAACATGGATATGATGCAGATTTGAGGACATAACTTTGATGGAGAACAATATCTTGATAGAGGTCATAGAGGACAGCCACCACTTTAGAATAATGGAGAAACCTTAACTTCCTCGGATTATCCAAACAATTAGGAGAAACCTAGTGCATTTTATCTGGCAAAAATAGCTCTTTTAGGATGGTGTAGGCTTCATAATACTAATCAACATTCTAAGTTAGACTATCAAGAATTCTAGGCTGTTATGTCCATTTTCCAGCCGAAGGTTCAACATGTTAGTAGTGGTTCGAGTGGGCTGGAGATAGTGCCATCTAATCCTTATGAAATATCAGTCATGGTAGTGAATCATGTCCCATTTCCAAGAAGTGAAGAGAATAAACCAAAAGAAGAACAAGATAAAGGTGTTGAAATAGGGCATGTATATAGTGAAGAATCTATAGTTCAATCCTTTGGAGATAATGCGGAGAATGATAATGGCCCACTAGATGAAGAAGAATATGCAACTGAAGAAGTTTAGGCATTCCATCATGTGTCTACTCAATATTTCCTAAATGGAAGATAGCCTGATGCTAATAAAGGAGGAAGCTTTGAAAATGGCAGGGATGAATTGATAGATAGCTCTAAGGGAAACTGTTCTACCATGACTACAAAGTAAATAGGAGAGTATGTAGTCAGAGAACTCAAGAAATTCAAAGTAAGTCTCTCTGCTCATGAGTTGTTGAAGGATCCTACCATTAGGGGTGTAGTACTAGGGTCTCCTGAAAAGGATATGCTTACTAAACAAAACGGTACTTCAGGCCATATTGATGCAAATACTTTTAAGGAGGTATTCCTGTTTGAGACAAGCTTGGGAAACTATATACTGACAGTTGACCCTCAAGGATGGGAGACTAAGGAAATCTTCATGTTACATGATATGCCTATCCATAAATCTGGCAATGCTGAAGCGTTGGTAGAATCAACAAAGGAGGTAAAAGAGCAAGTATGGTTGTCGGATCATATAGAGGATATACATCAAATTTCAGGGAGTAGGCTTACTCCATTGAAATAATTTCAACAACCTACTGATGAATGTCCTGTAAGGTGTGAAGAACTTAATGAAAGAGTTGATATTCTGAGCAGTCACAATCTAGAACCAGAACAAATGTCAATAGGAGGGGAATTTAGTAAAGATGTACTTAAAGATCAGTCTGTGAGGCCTCCTAACAAACATCATGATGAGGAAGTTACTACGCATGATGAGGCTTTTACATTTTCAACATTGTTCCCTCACGAAGAAGAAGGGATACTGCATCATCATTGGAGACCTCCTGACGACATAGATATCAACCTTTTCCAAGCACATGATGAATACCACATTCAATCAACCACAATACAAAATCAGGTTGTTTATTTCTTTACTAAAATTTTTGAGTCTTATCAATTTGATTATGGGAATTTAGGAAAGGTAGCTTGCATATGGATTAATCATGGTCCTAATGAGTCACCTCAGTTATTGATCATCCCTGACTATGAGGTTGAGTTTGAATGCTATATTTTTTAGGGTTTATTTTGCTGAATATAAAGATGAATTCACATTCTTGAGGACTATTGCCATCACCTTGTTGCTTATTCATGCCCTGAAGAGTCAAGCAGGGGTGGGTCTCAGCTCACCTTGTTTGATGATGAATGGTTGTGAGTCTCTTGTACATAGTTAGTATAGATTGCTTTAGATTTAGGTTTTCCTTTCTAGTTTGTTTTGGTTTGTTTTGTTTTGCTTTTCTCTTGCTTTGGGGGTTTCTCTATTTTCACCTAGATGTGTTGCACCTGCATGGAAAATATAGCTTCTCTGGAATTGTTCTAAGTATTTCTTTGGTGAACTTTAGCCTTGCATCTTGAAAGGATGGTTGAAATCTTTGTTGATTGCCAATAGTTTTAATGTTAGATCTATAGAAGATTAAGTCATGGGCTTTGATTTGAATTTGAAGTACTCTGAAAATCTTATATCCATCATATATCTTAAGAACCCTGATGTCACTATAGGAATCCTTGTGAAGTCTTGTCAAGTGAAAAACCCTATTTCTGCTTTAGCGCCATTGTGGTTCTCAGCCTTGAGTGTGAACTTCATTGTTCATAGGTTGAAATGAAAGTGACATATAAAGAATATCAAAAGATAAAAGAAAAAAATAAAGAAATATTGAATATCAAAGAATGAATTCAACTTATCAGGGGTACTTAAATATCTCTATCGGGGCTATGGACACCTGGCTAGCAGTAAAGCTATGTTCAGGAGAGTCACAGTGATAACCTCATCAGGGCTATGGACGCCTGACTGGCAGTGAGGCTCTATCCAGGTTGCTTTTGAAGTTAGAATCTTTACATAGCCTGACTTGACTGAACTAGTTTTCTGTAGTAACTTAAGGAGGGAAATGAACTCATGTGCACACACTTGTATTTTTAGTTTATGGAAGGTTTGATCTATCCTTTGGTTCTGATTCTTTAGATCTTGCATTTTGACTTATTTTTTTGATGGTGAGATTGAAACCAGAGATTCTAGGTTCTCAATTCATGTTTGTCATCAAATGCTCTGGACCATTTTCCTAGCAAAAGTCGCCATTTGTTGTGCAGTTTTTCACACACATGCCCCACCGGAAGTAGGGACCCTCTTTTGCTTTGGTTTTGGTGTTTTGGCCATTTCTTTTGAGGTTTTTTCTTGTTTAGGCACGTGCTTAAAATGTTTATTTTGAATGCCTAGGTGTTTCCCTAGGTTATTCATTGAAAATCTTGAGTTCTGGGTGAATTTCGGGCTTTTGCTTGGATTTGGGATTTTCTGCCCTGGTCGGATTTTCCTGGATCCTACTTGGGCTCCGGCTGGACCCTTGTTTTTTTGGGGATTTTTTAGTATTCATGGATTTCTGCATGGGCTGGATTTTCCTAGATTCCGCCCTATCGTTGGCTTCCCGAAATTCCTTTTCTGACTATCCTGTCAATTGTGTTGTTGGCTTCATGCATGCTTTGAGGGGTGTATCTAACTTTTTTTCTAGGTCTCTTGGATTATTTCATGTTGGAGTTGTTCAGTTTTGCGTAATTTGTCATCTCCTAGCTAAGTTCTGAGCTTTCGTGTGCGCTAATGGTGGGTGAATAGGGTTTCCAACTGGGGGAAATCTCATTTCAAGTTATGTTGTCTTAAAACGAGCCTAAAACATAAGAGAAAATCTAGGAAAGGTCCATTCCTAACTTGTTCTGAGTTAAATGGTTGAAATTATGCATTGGTTCAGTGTCTGGAGGAAATCGGGACTATCTATCCCTTCTGAATTTTAGTCGTTATAACCCTTTGAGGTCAGTGAGATGTCATGTAGATCTTTCTGTGTCATGCCGAAGCCCTTCGTGGGTTTGCATTTGGTGACCCGGACACCGTAATTCTCATGTCTAAAGTTTTTCTATCGACAAGACAAACCCCATCGCCGAGAGCTCATAGCGAGCTCCTTTTGTCTTGTCGATCTTTTGTTCTGTCACTGAGACCTCCCCATTTCAGCAAGACCCTTCGCCAAACATCCTTCTCTTGTCGAGTGACCTTCTATTGGGGAGACATTCATGCTTCGCTAAGACCTTCCAGCGAGCTCATTACTCTTGCCGAAGCCTTCACTTTTGGCGAGACTCCTAACATTCACCAGGACTTCATAGCGAAACCTTCCTCTTGGCGAGCCCAGATCTTCTGTTGGGTGACTTCATAATGTCAGCAAGAGGTTATGCCAATGGAACTCTTCATCGGTGAAACATAACGTAGTCGCTGGGACCTCTAGTCGAACTCAAGCGCTTCACCGAAAGCCTTCCTAAGTCCATCTGTTTGTTGTGACTGTATCTTTCTCACATCGAAGGTCTCTCATGTTCTATCGCTACTCGGTGAGACCAAAAGAAGTCGCTGAGACCTTACCCCGACTACCTGCTGGTCACATCGAGATGTTTGTTACATTGCCATTTGGAAAGACTCGGTAAGTTTGCTGAGACATCATATAGATAAACTTTAGTCTGGCCGAAGTGATTACTTAAACTATGATGGGCAGTGAGACAAGGGCAATTCACTATGACTTTATACTGAAGAAAGTCTCTCATTGACGTGACTTTCACATTCGCTTTCAGCAAGACGTGCCCCACTCGGTGTGACTTCATCTTGAATGAAATTTGGTTTGTCGAAGTACTTTCCTTCACACCGTTTAGTTCGGAATTGTGCCTTAACCATGGATTTTCGTTGAGTCTGGATTTCTCTGAAATCCATCATCCCTCTGGTTTCCTCAAAATCCTCTTTGGCTCGTTCTTCGCGGAAGTCCGTCCCTCATGGATTTCCCTTAAATTTGATGAAACATAAAGGAAGATAAAATAATTGGATTCGTTTATAATTTGTGATGCATTTAATGCTTATTTCATGTCATATTTGGATCTCTAATGTGATTTATTGATGAAAAATAATCAGATTTGATAGTTAAGTAGGTGTTTCCTAGTTATTCCGTTGGAATCCGATTGGTCAAGAATTTCCCAAAATTCCTCTATGGCTCAGATTCCACAGATGGCCCCAAAACCCAAAATTTGTGGGATCATTTCATATGAGATTTAATGGCACTCTGGCTGTAGGAGATGCAGTCTAACGATGTATTGTTGGATTAACATTGGTTTCCTATGGTTTTTATTGGTTTTTTCCATGATGAATGTAGGCTAAATCTAGCAAAGCAATAGCTGGTTCCTCATTGTCTGATGCAAAAGATTAAGCTAGACGTTAAGAGTAGGATCCCTGAGAAAAAAGTCACTATGGATTAGGTAGAGGATGTTGAAGAATATTTACAAACAAAGAAGACACATTGATAACACCCTGAGCGGTATCTAGAATGGTTGCATTGCTTTTCGAGATAATGACAGGAAGAAGGAAGATCGCACCCAAGTTTTTGAATCTGGAGCAGTTGAGAGAATGGTGGCAGGATGTTCATGCACCAAGTAATGATGATTCTATGTTCGAGCACCAACTAGATGATACATCCACCTACCTTGCAGTCATCGATAGGTATTTTGCGTGTAAAGTAGACTGGGGTAAGTTAGTCAAGCAGTCAAAGAAGAGGAGATTGCGTCCATTGTGAATCAACTTATGGTTTTTCCCTTGCCACCTATGACGGACTTGGATGTAGTGTTCTTGAAAGTACATAAAGAGCCAAATCAGAATGGAGATAATAGGGAAGGGAGCTAATGATAGGCTGCGATGCATTTTGTGCCTCCATTTTATCTTCCCATGCATTGGTCCGAACTGCACTATGGATCCCGGGCCGACTTGGACAAGACGTGCATTTAGTGCTTATTTGACTAACCATGATACTCTCTTGGCCAAGTTGTTGTGCCATTAATACTACAGAACCCTTGCCTAGCTAACGGGTTTCCTAGGGAATTCTATATATTGGGCATGTCGCCTCATTTGTAAAGAGTTAGATAGCTTAGAGCGGTTGAATAGTTAGAACAGTTAGAAATAGTTAGATGGTTAGAGAGCAAAATAGTTAGAAGTAGAGGTAGTTAGTAGCAAGTAGGTATTCTCAAGCAAATGTTGTAAAAGAAATTTGGAATTGTTGCTATAGTGGACAATTTGAATACAAGAAATGGCATTGTGATTTGGTGCCATACTTGTCTTCTTTTGTTTTGCATGGTTCTTTTTATTCTATCTTTAAAATTGCTTTGAGAAGGTTCATGTTTAGATTAGTTTTGGGTTTGATAATGTTTGTGATTTAATACTTGAATGTTGCAGCAATCCTTCAGTCCATAATTTTTGCAACCAACTGATTGTTAGTTGTTTTGCAAAGTTAGCCTGGACTTCATATTTTGTGTGTCTAGTTCGATTGTGAAGATTTGTTCATTTCAACTACAAAAAGGGTTGTTGAATGAATGTTCATGATTTGAAAATCTTAACACCTCAGAAGATTGCACTATTTTCTGTGAGATTGTAGATTTATCTTGGTCAAGCAAAGATCGTTTTAGAGGGATTGGTCCATTCGAGTGTTGGTTACCTTCATTATCGATCTTAGGAGTAATGTTAGGTTTAGAACTCTCTCTGAAACCCTTATCCTTTTTTATTTCTTTGATTATTGGGTTAAATCTAGGATTGAAGCACCATCAGATTGTTAGATCTGATAAAATTGATTCAACATTTTGCTTGTAGTAAGGTCCCATTGTGATTACCAGCATTTTCACATTTCGTTACTGAGTTGTTTATGCACTGTCAAGACCTGACATTAGAGACCTTGGGGTTATCTCTTGAGGCTTGCCGATAGAGATTTACCTTTCAAGAGAGATAGGATATCATATTCTGTCTGCCTGTTATTGTGCAGAAAACACAATCAACAAGGTCCTCATCCATACTTGGAGAAATAGGTGAGGCTTGAGTTCTTTATGGTAAGAGATATATGTTGGAATGGTTACTTGTAAGCAAAATTTTTTCAACAAGAAAGACCGAGAACCTACACCTTGGTTGAACGTGAGTTCAACACACTCGACAGTTTCACATGCCTCCAAAGAGGCAGTTTGGATATAGAGACTTGGGAAAGGTATTGGTTTTAATTACAAGTAAGTTAAACTTGAATGTGATAGTCAGAGCAATGTGTTTAGCCAAAAACTATGTATCATGCTCGTACTAAGCATGTTGATGTTCAGTATCACTTGTGGAGAAATGGTTGAGAGTGGGAAGGTATTAATTGAGAAAGTTGACACTTTAATTAATGATGTAGATTATCTTATGAAACCGTTCCTACAGATAAGTTCTCTTGGTTTTAATCATTGCTTGGAGCTTCATGATTATGCGATTGCATTTGAAGTTGGCATGGATTGATTAGTTGTAGGAAGGCCATTGACCTTGAGTCCTATGCTTGATTTATAATAATGATCTTGTTTAGAATAATTGCAATGTATAATGTCAAGTGGGAGAATGTTGGGAATAGGATGCCATTTAATTGCAATCCTAAACATTATTTCATGTATCTCCTAAGTCCTTGGAAAGTGTTCCCAAACACTAGGATTAGAAAGAGATTAAATTCTGAATGAAATGAACATGTAAATTGGACATTTGTAATGATTCTAAATGATAGGAACATGTGGGGAACGAGCTCCTACAAAATAGGATCACATGGGGCACCCACATGGAAGGTGGAAACCACCTAGCTTAATTTAACTATTTGGAGGATTGATAACACTTCAATAATGCATGTAAAATCCTATAAGTTAGGATTGATGTTTACATGCATGGAGTTCAATTCAATCTACCGTGACTTTAGCATCAGTACTCAATTATGCCTCGGGATCTTCATTGCATGTCATTAGTTTCTATTGAATGCTAGTTGACTTCAGTTGACTTCATGCATGACTAATGACTTGAGTTGCATGACAGATAACAGTGATACATTCAGTTAAGTGGGGATGATCAATCATGCATGATATTTGCATGAATGTGGAGAGATATGTTTGAGTTAACAAAGATTGACTTGGACCCACCTTGGGCACCCAAGTTGGCATCTTGGAGTTAACACTTTGTATGATAAGATATTTTATAAGGTGAGTTAAGTGGGCCCATTCTTGGGCACCAACTTGAGGATAAGCTTAGAAGATATCTTTGGAATCAACTGAGTTATGACTTTAGTTTGGGATGCCCAAATGGATGAAGGACTTGTTTTGACATTGTTCTTCATAGTAGAACTCTACTTGCAAAGAATAGGTGTGGGTTTTGTGAGATAAGCATTGTGCTTTGTAATTGTAAACTCTTTGGAGTTTACAAGGCTCATTATTGTCTATATATTGCAGCAAGTTGAAGAGAGTTTATCAGATTTTATTGCAGGTTGTGAAGAAGAATTGTTGAAGGCAAAAGAAGCATCTCAAGGAAGGATTGATAAAGAATTATTGTAATCTTGTTCTAAGGTTAAATAATACAAGCACTATTGATTCTTGGTGGAGTTTTTTCCTGAAAGGGTTTCTCCGCGGTATATGTTGTGTAACTTCTATCTTTTGGTCTTATTCTTCTACAATCTTCTATCTACTTCTACAAATGGTAAAATGAATCTAAACAAAAAATCATCAATAAAGAATACTTAATTAGATCTATAGTTGTAATAGTTTTACAAAGTATCAAGCTACATAATTACCTCCATTTTCAACAAAAACCACAATCAATGAGTATGTGAAAGAATTCCAAAAGATTTCCATTATGGTTCCTGACATATCAGAAAAGAGAATCATCTATCTTTTCCTAGAAGGGCTTGAGGAACCCTTAAAAGTTTTTGTCAAAGCTTTTGCGCCATCAAATTTTTAGGAGGCTATTAGAAGGAGTCTACAACTTGAACCCTCCATTCCTAAGAAAACCTCGATGCATCAACCCAAAGCTACAACTGCATGGCAAAAAAAAGGTAGTCTTCAAAAGAAAGGTTTCCATTCATCGATACAAAAGAGTGCACCACCAATACCCACTAAGAAATCAGATAATGAAGCAAGAAATGAGCTTTGGAGGAAGAAAATTTTCTTTTCATACAGGGAACCATGGGTTTTGGGACATGAATTCCTAGGTAAAGAGAAATTTCATTATATAGAAGTCCTTTTTGACAAACAATTAGAAATAGATGGGTCCAAGGAGTTTCATGATACAAAAGACATGCTTCTGGAGGAGGAAGATAAGGAGCAAGACAATGGCAGTATACTAGAATCTCTATCCAATGCACATAGATACCACTCTTTCAAGGTCTGGGGAGTCCTTGCCAAACAAAGAGTAATTATTCTGATTGATGGAGGAGCTACCCATAACTTCATTGATGAAGGACTTATGAAGTGAAGGAGGCTAAACACATTTCTTTTTTGAGGTTTCACTATCACTGTGGCTTATGGGTATAATTTACCCTACAAGGAGAAAGTCTAGAAGTTGGACATAACATTTGGAGATCATAAGGTTTGTGATGACTTCTATGTTATTGGTTTGGGTGAAATTGATGTAATTTTGGGTGTGTAGTGGCTACATTCATTAGGTGAGTATACTATAAACTACCAAGCAATGGAGCTCGAGTTCAAAGCCAATGGGAAGGATGTGGTTCTAAAGGGAATGGCTAATGGAGGTTCACAAGTAGTATTAACTTGGAGAATGGAAATAATTTTTCAAAAGAGCCAAGTTGCTTGGGTTGCTAGTTGTTTGGTGATTTCAAAAGACCCTTTTGAAGGTAAAAATGGTAAAGTTCATATTTATGTGTAGAAGATTTTTGATAAGCATAGTCTAGTTTTTAATGATATTCTCCCCAAATTACCACCAAATAAAGGTTTCCATCATATCATAGAACTTGAATCGGGATCACAACCGGTTATGACAACTCATTACCTATCATTTGTGAACATATAAGGAGGAGATAGAAAAATTAATAAAGTATTTGTCAAATATGGGCTACATCAGACCCTACTCTAGTCTACTCTAGCCCTTTCACATCTTATGTGGTGCTAGTAAAGAAGGATGGCACCTTGTGGATGTGCATAGACTATCTGGCACTGAACAAGAAGACCAATAAGAACCGATACCCCATATTATGGATAGATGAGCTACATAGTGCAGTATACTTTTCAAAGATTGATTTGAGGTCCAAATACCACTAGATCTATATGAGAGAAGAAGATGTAGAGAAGACTACTTTTTAATGTCAATATGGGCATTTTGAATTCTTATTTATGCCCTTTCATCTCACTAATTCTTTGGAAACCTTCCAATCATGCACGAATCATGATTTTGGTAAGTACTCAAGGGATTTTGTGTTGGTTTTCTTTGATGATATTTTGATCTATAACAAAACATGGGAAGAACATTTGAAGCACTTGGATATAGTCTTGGGAATTCTAGAACAACAATCCCTCTTTGTAAAGATGTCCAAATGTGATTTTGGGTCAACAAAGATATTGTATTTGGGACATATCACAAGTGCTAAAGGAGTTTAGGTTGATCAACATAAGATCCAAGCTATTCTAGATTGGCCACACCCTACCAATCTATCTCAATTGAGAGGATGCTTTGGATTGTGTAGCTATTACCAAAGGTTTATCAAAGGATTTTCTCAACCTACAACACCTCTCACAAATCTAACTAAAGTGGGAGTATATGAATGGATAGAGGAAGCACAATGGACCTTTAAGAAGCTAAAAAAGGTAATGAGTTCTTGTCTGGTTTTAGCAATTCCTAATTTCTCACTTTTATTTGTTGTAGAATGTGACTCTTCTAGTGAAGGAATTAGAGTTGTTCTCTCTCAAAAGGGACACCCCATAGCATTTCAAAGTAGGAATTTGAGAACCAATGAAAGAGGATATTCCATCTATGACAAAGAGATGCTAACCATAATGCATGCCCTAGAGAAGTTTTGGTAATACCTGGTGTGCAGAAGATTTATGGTCAAATCAGACCACAACAGTTTGAAATTCTTCCTGAGCCAACAAAATTTTAATGATAGACAATAGAAATGGGTTAGTAAACTTCCAGCATATGATTTTGATATTGAATATGTTAAAGGGAAAAAAAATATTATGGTGGATGCACTCTCTAGAAGACCCACTCTATGTCTTGTGTCAATCACATCAACAAATTGGAAGAATTCAATCATGGAGGAATATGCCAAGGATCCTTATGCTATCAAATTTTTGGACGATGTGGAGATTAATGACTTGTATGTGGTGTTGGAAGGCCTAATTCTATTCAAGAATAGAGTTTTCCTAGTTCTCAGATCTAAGGTGAAAGAGAAGATACTGAAAGCCTATCATAATGCACCTATGGTAGGGAATCTTGAGTTTTATAGAACTTTCCAACAGATCAAAGAAAGGTTCTCTTGGAATGGCCTTAAGGAGGACATTCTCACACATATCCGGGAACATGTCACATGTCAACAAAATAAATGGGAGCAATATTTTTCGGTTGGATTGCTACAGCCTCTTCCCATTCTGAAACACAAATGGGAAAGTATTTCCATAGAATTCATTAATAGATTACCCAAGGTGCAAGGAAAATATTGCATCTATGTTGTAGTTGATAGATTGACTAAATATGTTCATTTCATTGCCATTTCTAGTGAATACAGAGCTCCACAAATTATAGAATTATTTTTCAAAGAAGTTTTTCAGTTGCATGGGCTACCCAAGAATATTGTCAATGAAAAAGATATTTGGTTCCTCAGTACATTTTGGAAGGAATTATTCCATCTGGTTGGCACCAAGCTCACTCTTAGCACAAGATATCACCTACAAACTGATGGACAAACTAAAATTGTAAACAAGTTGGTAGAAGGATACTTGAGGAATTATGCCACTAGTCAATAGGAAACTTTGATCAAATGGCTACACTTGGGGGAGTATTGCTACAACACAAATCATCACATGTCCATTGGCATGTCCCCATTCAAAGCACTCTATGGATATGATGTATTAACCTTTGTAGAGTTAGTCCTCACAAACAATAGAGTTTTGGCAATGAGCAATTTGGTAAATCAAAGCCAAGATATCTTGAGAACTCTCAAGGATCATCTGCAAGTTGCTCAAAATCAACAAAAGATGTATGTAGATAGGAGGTGCAAAGAGATCATTTGAGGTAGGAGATATGGCATTCATAAGGTTACAACCATATAGACAATATTTCATCAATAAAGGAGGGGCACAATAGCTCAAGCCTAAGTTCTATTGGCCATACAAGATAACTCAAAGGGTTGGATAAGTCACTTATGAGGTGGAACTTCCGACAAAAAATAAAAAAATAAAAAAATCCATAATATATTCCATGTTTCATGTATAAAGAAGACCTTGGGATTGCATATAACTCCTGCCACTGAGTTACTGCCACTAGATGATGAGGGGAAAATCATCCTTATTCAAGAAGTTGTGATTGATACTAGAATAAAAAATCTAAGAAAATGAGATATAATTATCTTGTCCATTGAAATAATTTTCCAATTGAAGATGCTATTTAGGAAGGATTTGATGTTCTAGAGAATCCCAATTTTCATTGCTTGAGGATAAGCAATTTTGGGAAGGGAGGATTTGTCATGTCCTTTTTTCTAAATTGATAGTTGCAAAGTGGCATCTGGGAAACATTCTACATTCCACGACAAATGATCCAACCGACCTGTGGCTAAGGAATTGAGATCACCCAAGAACCATGTACATTCTTCCCAAATTTTATAAGGAAAGGATTGATCTTTGAAAATGTATCAATAAAAGAAGATCGCCATGAGAAATTGTCCACTTTCACCCCTTTGGCACTAGGGTAGATTTGGACATTGTTTTGTATCTCTCTACAAGAACATACCTTAGGCTATGGTTTAAAACATACATTCCACATAGGCATGTGCACATCATATCCATAACTCATGAAGAATGGAGCATGTTTTGGAAAGATACCATCATCAAAAGGTGATTGTGTTAGATTATCATCGACTAGTTCCTCGGTTGAATTGAGTGGGTCACCTTTGGAATGTGTGATGCCAATTACAAAGTATTAGGAAGAAGGAAAGGGAAAAGGAAGCATGCAGATAGGTCCACAAGGTGATGTGCTAACTCCAAAATAATCTACTTTAGCCTCAAGGTTGACCTAGCACAACATGTTGAAATTCAAATTTTGGGTGTTGGTACGCCATTTTGGCTCAAGGCCAACCTGTTCCTTAAGGAAAATTGTTAGCATATAAATGTAGGGAGTCATTCCTTATAATCAACATCAAATCATTATATTATTTTTTATGTTTTGGGACACTTGTGTTTTAATTCCTTCTATGGATGAAAACCCAGTGATCACTAGGATAAGAGGACAAAACCCCTTTGGTTGTTGAGGGCATTCTCATTCAGGGATTGCATAAGAGATTCAAGGAATCCGTAAGGAAGTTAGTAGTTCTATTGTTGATCTGTGGTAGCATTGTGTTAGGGACATTACAACAACCAACCAATCTCCCGAAAAAAGTCTTCTAATATCTTAACCTAATTCCTCTTCACGCTCTAAAACTTGATTAAATTGTAGAAATTGTGGTCCACTTCTCTTACAACTCCAAGCTAGAGTAGTTAACTGAGGGATAATGTCTTCTTGCTTTGTATGTACCCAATCAAGATTCAATTGCACAACTCAAATGTTGTTATGATGTGGCAACACCATGTTTAGTCATAAAGAGCAAAATGGGATGCATAAAAGATCATAATAAATTTTTCTTTCTTGTTAGATGTTTCCAATGGAGTCGCCAAAAATCTATTGTTAAGTGGATTGGAACTTGAAATGATACTTGACTCGCCCAACAGAAAGTGGAAATAACACTCTAACAGTTAGAGAGATTGCTTTTGAAACAAAAATATTCCTCTACATTTGAGGGGTAGCTCCCTCGTATGATCTTTTTAGATTTTTAAATAAAATTGAAAATAAACTTAAACAATTTTCTTACCAAGATCATAGACTATGAATATGAGCTTCATAATGATTTCTAAATTTTTAAAATTTTAACACGTTCAAATCAAGATACCAAGAAATGAAAATTTCCCAAATGTGATTCATCCATTCACATTCACAAATTAGATTTAGGATCACAATGTTTATCACCAACTTAATATACAAAAAGATTAATGATAATGCATAGAAAACACCATGAATGCACCTTCAAGAATAATTTTTATTTCTTTGTAGAATTGCACAATTCAAAAAATACCCTTATACAAACTTGTGAAAATGTCAAAAATTCCTTTTACAATAGCATAAGCCTTGTATATATAGGATTTTCCTTAGTAACTAACTCTTAACCAACTTATAACTACTTGGGTAACTACCTTTTTATAATATTTGGGAGAAAATAAAAAATAACTTTTTAAAGTTAGAAATCTCTCAATTCTTGCACAAAAAAGGCTTATTTTCTAACCTTTCATAATTATGAGATATAAAGGTCTCTTTTATAAAAATAAAAATAAAAAACATAATAAGTGACTTAACACTTAGAAAAATAATAGGCACATGTGCAATTGGAGTTATTGAGAATCTCCTTTTCCATCTGCATCAACTTTGACACCTTCTATAAAGATCTTGTGGGTTGCAAGTTACTTTTGATGAGAAGAATTTGCTCTGAAAATTTTGAAAAACTTTGAAAACTTGAGCTAAAAGCTTGTTCCTAAGAATAATAACATTATTCATTCTCAATTTCTAGTTCTCATGATGTTTCCAAATCTCCTTCAAATTCTAGCAATAATCAGGTGGGTGGCTATCACACATATTGAGAGTGACATAAATACTACTTAATTTCTTCATCACCTCCACACGAAAATCTTGTTTGTTGAATAATTCAACATTGATCATATGTTTGAATTTATTCTTGATCATATAAAGATCCAAATCCTGAATTCCACCTTCTTCCATTGTATCAATGTTGAGCGATGGGAGATCATTTTGAGCCTTTATTTTTATTTGTTCACAAGTTGTTAAAATATTTTCCTACTCTATTAAAATCTAACTAATTGTTATGAGCTTCAATTCCACACTCTGAAACCACATGCCAAATATATTCTCCTCAATATTTGAGAAAATACTTTTAGCAATCAAGTCATCAACACTCATCTGATTCATCTCATAGAGATCTTTTAGAATTCCATGTCATATTGTCTCTTCCTCTCTCATTCTTTTTATCTCTTTGGTGACCTCTTCCTCTTGAATACTTGCTTTATCAACAACCTCTTTAGTTTTCTTAATGAAGTTCAAAGCATCCACTTTCATCTAATCTACCTACCTTTCAATTGCCTTCCCATATGATCAATATTTTTGCACACCCTCAATGATTCCTTCAAAAATAGGAATTACAACAGTGGAGGCTGAATTTATGGGCAAGGCAGATGTATCCATAATAGATCTGAGATATGAAATCAAATTTTCACCTGCTACTTGAGTTGATCTTTCATCTACTTCTCGTTTTCCATCCTTTGAATCAATTTGGTTGTGAACACCTGAAATTTGTGAATATCATGTGCATGTGTCGAAGGGACAAGATCTATCTTAGTGATATTAAAATCATTGTCATCAACTTCATCCATATTTTTTGAAATTGGTTGAGCCACTTCAATGCAAACATTCCTGAAGAAGTGTCAACTGCCAATATTGACATGAATTTAGCCCTTCTTGATTTGGTAGACCTCTTAATTAGATTGGCAACAATATCAAACTCTAGAATTACTTACTGAGCGACACTTATCTTCCTTGCTAAACTTTGTCACAACCATGAAGCAATAGGACCCTGTGATGAATTTGGGATACCTTAAATTGATGGATCAAAAGATGTAGGTGGATTGGAGATAACTAGAAAAGAAGTATCTCCCTAAATCACTTTGACAGTCGGTAAGGTTGAAGGTTTTGTAACAAGAAAAGAATTAGATTCATCATGGTGTAGATAAATGATGAGAATAGAAGGAGAAATAGTTTTTTTTATCTTCATCACCAAGATAAGCTTGAGGATCCATAGGTTTTGTCTCTTTAATATCTTGTATAGTGTATCAATGGGTTATTTTGATAAGGATTAGCATGATAAATATTAAAACCCAAAGAAGCTATGAAATACAATGAAAGCTTAAAAACAAGAAAGATTATACCTGTTACTCGTTGCTTCCATGATTCATTTCCATAGCACCTCCTAGCTTGCAGCGTATGATTGTTTCCCTCAAATTTGTGTATGTGATCAAATGCCTATGATTATGTCCTATGCAAGTTTTGAAGGATTTGAAAGAAAAATAAAGACTATGCCTATGACTATGAAAAATGACTATGCCTATAAATAAGTAATCCAATTCAATAAACTAAATGCCAAGTATGCATTTAATACCTAAGCATAAGTATGTTAGAATAACGAAGTGGTCCTGGGAATGTGAGCAAATTGGCATTTTATAGAAAATGCAATTTTGGACGGACGAACGAGATTGAAAGCTGACGGAAGCCTAAAATCAGTGGACAAGATTTCATGTGACAATCCCTAATTAGGGTTAGGGAAAAATTATTAAATGAGTGGTCAAGATGTCATTTGAGAAAATCGAATCGGCGGTCGAGAATAAATGTGATAATTAGTCAAAAAGATAAAGATTTTGAAAATCAAGAAGATAAAGATGCTTGATTTGTAAGATTCAAAAATCAAGGAGATAAAGGTTGAACCGAAATATATTTGAAAATCAAGAATTTGCTCAATTACTTGATTTTTGGAAGAAGATACCATTTTGAATTAAATAAATTTAAAATATGGATTTGTGTGACAATAAATAATTGATTTTTAGATTATTTAATAAAATGAAGTGATTAATAAAATGAAATAATTTTTAAATAATTTTATTTATTTAAAATGAGAGAATGTTAAATTAGGTAATTAAATAATTAAACATAATTATTTAATTTAGAGGATTATGACTGATAATTAAATAAATTAACAAATTCATTTAATTATGAAAATTAGTGACATACTAAATAAATAAATAAAATTCATTTATTTAATAATCGAGAAGACATAAATGAACAAAGGTAATTAAATAAATTAATAAATTTATTTAATTGTAAGAGGACAATAGACCCTTAGTGACGTATTGAATAAATAAATATTATTTATTTATTTAATAATCATGAAGAATAAACAGACATGAATTAATTAAATAATTATGAATTATTTAATTAATAGTCGAATGTGGACCAAGGACATAATTAAATGTCATAATTATGCTAGGATGAAAGATGAAAAATGAAGCTTGTAGGCCTAGGTCATTTTATGTGTACATATAGGATTCAATGTCCTTTTCTTTGGCTTTGATATTTCTTTCTAATCTTCAAATCATCCCCACATATACTTTTGAGATCAATCTTCTTAGAAGTACATTCATCATCACCACCTCGTTAATTTTCTAAGAGTTAGAGATCATAGTGAGAGGTTGGGAAAGAGAATAAGAAGAAGAAGCTTCTTGTTTATCACTTTTTCTCCTTAAAGAATCATCTTTTCCTAAAGGCCTCGTAGTTGTGGCTTCAATGAATTTTTGCCTAAACCAATCTTTTGATCTTGTATTTGAATTCTTCTGCCCAAGCAATAGGCGGTAGAGGTTGTACCTGAATCTTTTCAAAGTATATGGGATCAACCAAATTTGTTT
>VDFB02012249.1:0-20710 GCA_007258455.2 Sequoia sempervirens | reverse complement strand
CTCAAAGATTCTTTGTGGATGGAGATGATGATCTTTGAACTCCCATGACAAAGTCCATGATGTTTGTTTGCCTCAGTTCTAATTCAGTCTTGTTTCTTGTTTTTTTCTGGGGCCATGTCAGATTTGAGGCAATTTTTTTGAAGACATAAGCGTCTTGCAAAGGCTACAGCTAGACTATATAGCTCACAAACCATGTTTCCCTGTACATGCCATAGTAGTCTCATAGGAAGAGTTATATGATGTACAAGGATAACAAGAAAAAAGATCATTGCTAAGAAGGCCACAAAATGAATTGGAGGCCACAGTGGCAAGCGTGTGATGACTAGAGTTACTGTAGCAGTTGTGTATGAAATGAATGCTCAAGTTATAATTGCTATGATTTGAAGCTATAACACAAAGGAACTATACATATGATCTAATTAAATTACTCTGATATACAATTAAGACCTAAGGTTATATACAATAGTTACTTTCTATGAGGGTAGCTGCTATGGCCCTATAATAGGGATGAATGAGGTTATTTCTTCACTTTTACAAGCAATGGTCACCATGTTCAAATATGGAAGCAATGTTACAAAGAATTTCTAGTCTCATTTCTGTTTCTCTTTCTCCTTTTGTAGGGCTTTCTTGATACATTTGATGGCACATTAGAACAAGGCCAAACGTATTGATTGCAATATTGATATTGATTACAAGGATGACACTTCTGCCTATGAAGAATTCCTGAATGTGGATGATTGGATGGATGGCAATAACATCAAGAGCAACTCCAACAATACTTTTCTACAACAAAGTAAAAAATTATGTTACATTACACAATTGAATGATGCATTTTAAAGGTCCTACATACCAATTTAGTTAAAGGATGTTACAAGTTATTCTAATCATCATCATGATCATTAAGCGCATTCCCATTTTGACCTTTACCCTTGTGCCTGTCAATTGTTGTAGGCTGGTTTTGTGGTACATCAGTTTAATTACAATGACAATGTAAGCAAGATGATGATGACTAGAATGGAGTACCCAACAGGACCAGTTTATGTTCGCAATTTTATGCTAACTTCAAGGCTTATACCCTTCAGCATCATTACTTCTTGGTTATAAATATAATGAAACAACAAGGCATCATTAGATATTATTCTAATGAGTTCTGCCATGCTTGCCTACTATTCAGATTCAGAAGTATTTCTCCACATACGCTGGCATTTTCCCAAACTGAAGCATCCCTGCCTCTGGTTAGAACAATCTCTTGAGAATTTTTCCAAAGCATTGTTTTCTAGTATTTGGGGATCCAATGTGGCTGTTTGATTTTGTATATCAGGCAAATGAGCAACTTGTTTCCAGGTATCATCCTAGAACAAGGTTCATGATCCATCCAATCTTTGAGTAGGGAGCACGCTGCACATACCCCCATCATGCTATTCTAGCAATGTGACCCAATAAGAGGATCTAATTTACAAATCAGATCCTTGTAATCCAGAAAGGGAGTTATATTTCAAACATATTAGTGCACAGCTTCTCCTGAGAGGTGCATTGCAGCCAAAGCCAAAAAGGCATGGCATTTTAAGGCCAAGGTTTTTAATGAAGTCCCTCTAATAGTCAGGCGTCCTGTTTCTTGGGGGAGGATGACCTGCTTATAGTTGAGTGAACTCCATTTTACAGAAGTATACGGACCTTGGCAAAGGAACCTGTGTAATTTTATCAAGTCTTTGGGATATTTCCAATAGCAGTAATGGTCATAAACAGGTAGATGGGCCTTGCCTGAGCACCAGCTTTAATGAGAATGCGCCAATGTATAAAATGAAAGTTGAACTAATGGAGGGGGAGAGGCATATCCGTGCTTTTCATTTGTTTCCTTATATATTATTGTCCTTGTGAGAGAGTAATATTAGGATGGATCTACAGTAACAAGGTTTGGCTGAACCTCAAGTATATTTGCCAAGCATTGGAATTTTTCAGTGGGTCAAACCTATGAAACCAAATCTGCCAATTTCAGTTTAACACATTGACTATGATATCAACCATCATTTTTGTCATCTAACTATTTTCTAGCTTGTGTAGTTTGAAAGCAATGATGGCCATAGTAAGTATTGTGGTGGTAGTGCAGATGCAATGAGTTTGGATGTTGCTACTAGTTATATTAATGATCATGAAGTAGAACATTTAGCAAGTTTTTTCTTCTGACTGTCTATAAATTGTCATTATAGAGCCTAATAGTCCTATGTCCTAGGCAATGGAGACTTGAGAAAGATTGCCACTCTCTAAACATTGTATGATAGTGTGATGTATGAATTTAAAAATACTGTAAACGTTGACCGTAGAAATATTTTGTTTATATCATCTTATATATTCTATTTATGGGATCATGCACAATTTTGTGTTTTGTATAGTATCAAACCTTTCTAAACCTTTCTGAAATTCCTTACTTTGCCAGACCTTTTTCCTCTCGAGCCTAATTGAAGTTTGGCAAACTTTTTACCTTCTCGAAGCGACTGAACATTTTGAACCTGTTACTATGGATGGATCTTTCCTAAGGAGAAACTCAAACTTCCCATTTAGAATATTTTTCTATACAATAGAATGTAATACTTTTCTGTATCATTGGGGCTGCATCCCTTTCATTTGTCTGCTGATAAACTAGTAAGTGTTTTGAATCACCAAACTAATTAATATAATCAATGAAATCAGGCAATGCGTATATGAATTAGGTAAATTAGATTGCAGATATTGATTTTCATTATCCAAGCTTGACATGCCATAACATGCGACAAAAGTAACTTAGCCTTTATGGCAAATTTAGCTTTTTAATGATGATTTACCCTTTATTTGGTGTATACTGTATCCAAATAGCAAAAACAAACAATGTGTGCATTACTCGTGATAGGAAGACAGGTTTATAGAGAAGTCACCAATTGATTCGAGGAAGGCAAATGAATACAGAAGCATCACTCGTGATAGGAAGACACCTTTATAGAGAAGTCACCAATTGATTCAAGAAAGGCAAATGAAAACAGAAGAAATGTACTGTGAAGGGGAATAGCTAAACCAGGTACACAAGCATACAACTGTATGGATAGAAGACTGTATTTGAGTGAATACATTGAATAAAGTAGCTGATAAAAGGGCCAAGTGGCTTTTTTCAGTGAGCTTAAACTCAAAAACATGATAGAGGTTACAGGTCCACAAAATGAGAAGCTGGAGCAAGTAAAATAACATTTGTTTCCAAGTTCAAGAACCATACGAGAAGAAGACACATGACTAAACATGCGAATGAAAACTAATGATGCAGAATCCCAATAGCAATTTGAGCTGAGCCTAAGCTCTCTTGAGATTATTTAAAAATATAATGATAAAAATTACTTTCTGCTGTCATGTTACTAAAGATGTGTTACCCTTATGGATATAGTACATGTGGCTTATATATCATGAAATCTAAACAGAGAAGTGATATTGCAATTCACATAATGTTCTTACTCTCAGTCCTAACGAGCTGTAAATTTATTTTACAAGGAAACTATTTGATTGCTTCAGCCTACTATGTTGAACCCATAACTGTATGTTTGTTTTTGAAGGGTAAAAATCTCTTTGTATGTCTTTTCCTCAAGCATATTATGCTTTCAAAAGAAACTCTTAAAGTTTTTGTATTGTTTATGCTGGGCTTTAAATGGTCGATAGAATGCCTTTTTTCAATCCTGGAGAGTGGAAAGATGATTTTTCTGTTGTTTGGTCCTCTTCTCGTGAACATAGAAAAGTGTATTACAGATGGCTTTTACTTAATCAAAATCTTCTTGTTGTAATAGTATGGTGAAATCTGGTATTGGCTCTGTTTTATGAAGGTAGGTTTTATAAATCTATTAAACGACTCTTTTTTAATTGTATTTTTGTTAGAGCTGCTTGGAAAAAAATTTTAATCGGTTGGTCCCTTTGGGAAATATGCTTTGTTTCTTGGTAGACATCACGGGGTGGTGTAATGAGCCTAACTCAAAACTGTCCAGAATTTGCCCTAATTGGCTGATTGTAATTTTGTCAAACAGTTATAGTGCAACCTTGTGACTTGCTGTTGTAGGGTTTCAGTTTAAGGTACTTTGATAAAGGGGTTGCTAATGCAGATTTAACACTTCTACAATACCAATAATCTGAACATGAATGCAAATACAATTCTTTTTGGATTTTCTCATGCAAATATATGAAACTAGGTATGCAAAGCAAATGGACGTTTTTACAAACAATTGTCATGCATCATTTCAATGACAAGTCTATTTGCAAAGTATCTTTGGAAAATCAACTACTTATAACTCCGTATATTATGTCTACTTCAATACAAATCTAATGACCATCAACCAAGACTCTTGGCTTATACATTTGAATTTATGCTAAAGTCTGAAACTGACAGACACCTACAGCCGTACCCCTTATCTTGCAAATAAATGGCATACAATAAGCATGGAACAAACAAAAGAACCTGGTTTGAAGTCGCCCTTGTCCACCAATGATGCAGCAATGAAAATTCTGGAAGTGGAGGATCAAATGCAGCCCATACTATTTTCTGAGGAGGTCGCCCCTGTTTCAGATCTGGTATGAAGAAATAAATAATCTAAGCAACATCCAAGCCTCCAAGAACTCCTAATCCCTTCAGCATACCCCTGGGAATAATGCGCCCCAAACTCCAATGGAAATCGATGTATGTATGAGCCCAAGCGAATGAAGAATAGGTCTCTAATGGCGCCCCTGTTGCTGCAGACTTGGCATCAGAAAACTCTTAACAGAAATCAGGTTCTCTTCTTCAAAATAATCGATGCCTCCAATAATATTTCTCAATGCTGATAATCTCCAATAGAATGACTCTCAAAATTGGCCTTAGGCCACAATTTTCTGCCCTAATGAAGTGACTGTGATATCACCTCCAAACAGTGAAGACTTCGTTGCTATCTTCAGCCTCTAAGACAAAAAATATGATTCTCCAGTTATGCAGATATAAATCTGATATTATCTCAGGCCTTAGCAATTGCTGATCAAAATATATGTACCCAGAAATCGGTCCAAACAACCTTCAATCCAAAGTCTGGAAATTGTAACTTGAAAGCCCAGCACAAGCCAATAAAGAAACCCTAATACTGTAGCTCGTCACTGTAGCGCGCCACTGTAGCGGCGTCACTGTAGCAGCGTCACTGTAGCTTGCTAAATTAAATCATAAAATCAACCAGAAAATCCTCTTCAAAATATATCAAAAATCTTCAACTAAAATCCCTGAAAATCTGCAAATGGATATGCATCAAACCCTTGTATTCTTTGTATTTCTTTTCCAATCTGGCACAAATAGAAAGGCTGAGATACCTTCCTCCAATAATGCAACCCTTCAAGAGATATTTCACTCCCTCAGTTATGCAATCAATGGGAGTTTTCGTTCCCAAAGATCAATTTGATTATCTGCAGACCACTTGGCTCCACAAATACTCAAGAAGAAATCATCAATCATCAACATCAAATCTGCCTGCCCGAGAATGAAGCCCAAGACGTCTATTTATTCTTTTTCTCCACTTCCTCCAGAAACTTCTAGAACATTATTTTATTTTATTTATTAAGTGACTTTATAAAATATTTTATAATTCAAGTCACTTTATTAAATTAATTAAATATAAAGTTACCTTTTAATATTTATTTATTTGATAACTTTATAAATAATTAACTTAATACCACTTATTTATTTAATTAAAATAATTAATTAGTCATCCTTATAAAATATTTATTATTTTGGACAACTTAATTAATTAAATTAATTAAATCGAAATACCTCCAAAAACGGGGACATTACAGTCCGCCCCTCCTGAAATTGCTTGTCCTCAAGCAATTCACCACCTGGATCCCACAAGAAGAACTGCATAATGTCCCTATCATCACCAAACAATTTCTGCAACATTTGCTGAAACTGAAACTGTCATACCAACTCAATACCATCACCAAGTGCCGCAGAAGTATAGGCCTCAAGTGGAAGCAAGCCAAGAGACTGATCATCCCTGCCTCCAAACTTTGCGCAAGATAAACTAACATCCAAACTATCCATCATATGTGCATCTGAATTGTGCATCCTGAATAGGTCATGTACATGAGAATCAAAAATGAAGCTGTAAGCACTCCTCACTATGTACACCTCTGAAATCTCCTCTGTGAGTCCTGTTTGCAATCCCGATGCACTAGTAGGATCACAAATACTATCAACAATGCTCATCTCAAGATTGGAATCAAGAGAGCTATCCTCATCATAGAGTGGATTGTCATATGACCAAGCGGCTTCCACTTCAAACAATGGATTGAGAATCATCTCATGTTTCTCCTGAATCACCTTCTTCTTTCTCCTACTATCCAGTCCGCTGATAGAATGCAAGCCTCCATCCGTAATACCCCTCAATACGTGCCTCCTACCATCAACCTCAAAAGACATCTCCATCTTAGGTACATCGAGGGTAAATACTCCCAAGTCCTGGAGCCACTTCATTCCTAAAACTATGTCCATCTCTCCCATGTTGACCACATAAAAATCTGAATGTAACTCATAGTTGTTCATTTTCAAGGTGAGATTAGCAACCTTCCTGGTGCATGCGAGAGTATACCCATCCGCTACTCGAACTCTGAATCCATCAAAATCCTCAACCTTAAGTCTACACCGAGCTACAAAATCTCCATTAATAAAGTTATGTGTCGCGCCCGTATCAAGCATAGCGATGCAACGTTGTCCATCAACTGTCCCTCTGAACCTGAATGTGGTCTCATCCTGAACATTGGCAATATATGCTATGGGAGCAGAAGTCTTCTCCTCCTGATCAAGTTCTGAAGCAACGTGTTGATCCACCTCATCAGAATCGGAGTCCTCAAAGTATGCCCACATGAAACGGTTTGCCTTGCCCTTAGGCCTCAAAGGGCAATCATGATCCTTGTTGTAAGGCTCCTTACACCAATAGCATAATTTTCTCTTCCTCAATTCTTCTCGTGTCTCCTCATCCATCATAGGTGCTGATTTCTTTTTCTTGTCTGATTGTTGAGGAGTCTCATTGCTTGTTGAAGGGACATCCTTATGTGAGCTCTTTCCTTTTGATGCTGCGAACTCCATACTCCTAGCCTTCTTCATTGCCTCCTGAAGTGTAGGAGGATCGAAGGCTTTTAACCATCCTCTCATAGGCTCCAATAAGCCCTCCATGAATAACACTACCAGCCGCCTCTCTGAGATGTTGGGAACCATTACTGACAATCTCTGGAAGTCACCAATGTAACTTTCCAAACTTCCAACTTGCTTGAGTTGGGCCAAATCCCTAAAGTATGATTCTGGGTCTTTCCTATCAAAGCGTTCTACAAGTCTGTCCACAAACTCTTGATAGGATGTAATCTGATTATGCTGTAATGTCACCAATCCATGATACCACCATTCGTGTGCTGCACCCTCCAAATGCAAAGTGGCATACTTGATGGCTTCCTCTTCTGTCATGGGTCGAAGAGCCAAGAAAGTATCCAACTTATGAATCCATGACTGTGCTGTAGATTTGCCACTTCCATCGAACATAGGTAATGTAAGCTTATTAGTAACCTGCTTGAGATCCTTATTTTGATTCCTAGGTCTCCTCTCCTGTCGAGACCTATAGTAGTCCATCCTTGTTTGTACAAAACGATCAAAATGCATGAGCTCTCGGGCTTCTGGTGTCAAGAGTTGCCATTCATCATGAGCAGCCATATATGCATCAGCAAAGGTAGGCTCCTCAACAACTTCCACATTCTCTTCTGCAGCACGCTCTTCCCTTAAGAAGGTAGGTCGTGATGGCCTATCAGCAGTGCGAGAAGATGCTCTTTGTACTCTCCTTGATCCTGCTACACTCCTGTCATCATCTTGATCCATGTTGTTCCTTGTTCTATTTTCCAAAATAACTCTGTTTTGTTGAATTTGCTGCTGCAAGGAAGCTGAAAATCCTTCAAATGCTTGGGCCATTCTTTCCAACAATTCTTCTCCTCTATCTCTATTCCTCCTTTCATTTCTAGGGGGATCATCCTCTCTTCTTTCTTCCATGGTGTCACCAATCTCTTGGTGTCTTGCTGCAACAGCTGCTGATGAAGTGTCTTGAGTTTGCTTTCTTTCTTCTCTAGCTGTATACCTCTTAGTCCTGTCACTTTGTTGCATAAATGAAGACAATTTCTGACCCAAAGGATGGCAGGAAACCGCTCTGATACCACTGTAATGAGCCTAACTCAAAACTGTCCAGAATTTGCCCTAATTGGCTGATTGTAATTTTGTCAAACAGTTATAGTGCAACCTTGTGACTTGCTGTTGTAGGGTTTCAGTTTAAGGTACTTTGATAAAGGGGTTGCTAATGCAGATTTAACACTTCTACAATACCAATAATCTGAACATGAATGCAAATACAATTCTTTTTGGATTTTCTCATGCAAATATATGAAACTAGGTATGCAAAGCAAATGGACGTTTTTACAAACAATTGTCATGCATCATTTCAATGACAAGTCTATCTGCAAAGTATCTTTGGAAAATCAACTACTTATAACTCCGTATATTATGTCTACTTCAATACAAATCTAATGACCATCAACCAAGACTCTTGGCTTATACATTTGAATTTATGCTAAAGTCTGAAACTGACAGACACCTACAGCCGTACCCCTTATCTTGCAAATAAATGGCATACAATAAGCATGGAACAAACAAAAGAACCTGGTTTGAAGTCGCCCTTGTCCACCAATGATGCAGCAATGAAAATTCTGGAAGTGGAGGATCAAATGCAGCCCATACTATTTTCTGAGGAGGTCGCCCCTGTTTCAGATCTGGTATGAAGAAATAAATAATCTAAGCAACATCCAAGCCTCCAAGAACTCCTAATCCCTTCAGCATACCCCTGGGAATAATGCGCCCCAAACTCCAATGGAAATCGATGTATGTATGAGCCCAAGCGAATGAAGAATAGGTCTCTAATGGCGCCCCTGTTGCTGCAGACTTGGCATTAGAAAACTCTTAACAGAAATCAGGTTCTCTTCTTCAAAATAATCGATGCCTCCAATAATATTTCTCAATGCTGATAATCTCCAATAGAATGACTCTCAAAATTGGCCTTAGGCCACAATTTTCTGCCCTAATGAAGTGACTGTGATATCACCTCCAAACAGTGAAGACTTCGTTGCTATCTTCAGCCTCTAAGACAAAAATATGATTCTCCAGTTATGCAGATATAAATCTGATATTATCTCAGGCCTTAGCAATTGCTGATCAGAATATATGTACCCAGAAATCGGTCCAAACAACCTTCAATCCAAAGTCTGGAAATTGTAA
Source organism: Sequoia sempervirens (assembly GCA_007258455.2). Taxonomy (NCBI): domain Eukaryota; kingdom Viridiplantae; phylum Streptophyta; class Pinopsida; order Cupressales; family Cupressaceae; genus Sequoia; species Sequoia sempervirens. The sequence continues at coordinate 11,388 of VDFB02012249.1, read as the reverse complement.
CCTGAAAGCCCAGCACAAGCCAATAAAGAAACCCTAATACTGTAGCTCGTCACTGTAGCGCGACACTGTAGCGGCGTCACTGTAGCAGCGTCACTGTAGCTTGCTAAATTAAATCATAAAATCAACCAGAAAATCCTCTTCAAAATATATCAAAAATCTTCAACTAAAATCCCTGAAAATCTGCAAATGGATATGCATCAAACCCTTGTATTCTTTGTATTTCTTTTCCAATCTAGCACAGATAGAAAGGCTGAGATACCTTCCTCCAATAATGCAACCCTTCAAGAGATATTTCACTCCCTCAGTTATGCAATCAATGGGAGTTTTCGTTCCCAAAGATCAATTTGATTATCTGCAGACCACTTGGCTCCACAAATACTCAAGAAGAAATCATCAATCATCAACATCAAATCTGCCTGCTTGAGAATGAAACCCAAGACGTCTATTTATTCTTTTTCTCCACTTCCTCCAGAAACTTCTAGAACATTATTTTATTTTATTTATTAAGTGACTTTATAAAATATTTTATAATTCAAGTCACTTTATTAAATTAATTAAATATAAAGTTACCTTTTAATATTTATTTATTTGATAACTTTATAAATAATTAACTTAATACCACTTATTTATTTAATTAAAATAATTAATTAGTCATCCTTATAAAATATTTATTATTTTGGACAACTTAATTAATTAAATTAATTAAATCGAAATACCTCCAAAAACGGGGACATTACAGCTGGAGACATTAAGCTTGCTTGTTCTTGCCAAAAAAAGGAAGCAATTATCTTTTGTGAAAAGATTGTAGTTCACATCTTCAACAGAAGTATTATTTTTCTTTCTCTTTTTTTTGTAGAAAAACTGAAAAAGAGAAATATTTACTTTTCTCCAGGGAAAACAGAGTTCCGACTAGCTTCATTAGTGAAGTCACAATTTGTGTTGTCATTAAATAGGTTCATGTCCAACTCAGAGTTCATGAGCAAGGACTAAAAAGTTTCCTTAATAATGGTTGCTTGAAGTTTGGTCCAGTTTAGCTTGTGAACACTGGGAAATTCCACTATCTTCCTTCCCTACCCAATTGGACAAAGACAAAGACCCCCTCAAAGCAGGCTAAAGATAAGGGTTGATGGAATGTAGTTTCCAATGAGTATTGTCAACCAGGTGGACCTTCAACAGACTGATTATTTGGAGCAAACCTCACAACAGCATGAATCTGGATCTGATGAGATATAGGTGGCAGCAAGAGTACAGGTGGAGTGCATAGAGAATCAGGAGGATGTTCCTTTGGAAGTGACAGATGGTGGTGTTTAGGAAAATCTTCAATTTTGGAGTGTCACGGAGCATTGTAGGCAGCAATAGAGGGCAAGGAAGTTACAACAAATGAGTGCACAAAAGGTTTAGGGGGTTGAAGCCATTAATGCAATGGAGTTTTGATTCTTTCACTTCATCCTCATATTTCATTGGAGAACTTTGCTTACCCTGAGATTACTGACATTGGCAGGGGCTACCATCCTGTGTTTGTGGAGATATTGATTGAAAAGAAGGTACGATTCACTATAGAGTCACTTGAGCGCATCGTTAAGCAGGTGGTTGAGAAAGAGATGAGGATAACATAAATGGAAGGGTCTTTAGATCACGGGTATCATGGTGATGATATTGGCTGTTAGGGGCAGTTGTTCTTGTGCTTGGCTGCATTTTGGTTCATACTTGTAACATTTTAAGCCTTTGTTAATGCCCATGAGGGCTTCTTACTAGGATGTATAGGTAGATTTATTAAATGATCTGTACCTCATGCTATATTTTGTAATGGTTCATGCCTAAAGCTTTAGTCATAGTTTTATTCTGTAAACCGCTTTTCCAATCTTTTAAAAAACACTTGACCAAGAGTCTTATATACTAAATCAGACACTTAATTAACACTAAAATTATAATCTGACTCTTTGTTAAGATTCCTCAAAATTAAAAACTTACAATGTGTCCACAGTTACTCTCATGCTTAGATAGACATATTGGAGTTCACTCTAACTGTTGTTCCATAACAATATATTAAGGTCCCTACCTGATCTAAAGAGAGAAATTTGAAGCGTTCCTTTAAATGAAAAGGGGGAAATCTTTGGAACCTGCTGGTTTCGTACAGGTTTCTTTGAAGTCTTTTGGGAAAAAATAAATGAAAATGTTATCCGTGTTACGGAAGAATCCATGTGTGCCAACATTCTTAAAGAAAAAGACTATATTCACAGTCTGAATTCGTAAAATTAAGGACATCAAGTCTATATTCATTCTCTAAGATCATTTCCTTTTACAAAGACTCTCTACCAGATTAGTTTAAATCAATGTCACCGAGGCTAGATGTATTCTCCCTAATCATTATATTAAATGAGGAATGAGGTTTTGTAGAGTGTCTCAAATATGGATGGGATTGCTATAGCTCATCGAACCATAAAATCAACATATAAAAGCAGATATCTAGCATAATCATGAAATTGGAGATTTACTAGGGCTTATAATAGCTCTAATGATTTGGGGTTCATTGAGTAGGTCTTTTGTATGTTGGAAATGTTGTCATTGATGTCAAAAGGAGAACATACACATATTGTCATTGATGTCAAAGGAGATTGTTGAAATTGATTATCATTGATGTCAAAAGATATGTGCAAGATTGTTGTAATAGACAAAGATTGGGCAAAATCAGATTACAAGTATGAATTAAGGAAGTAATGATCATATCTACATTATGATCTAGAATAGAAAATCATACAAGACAAAGACAAAGACATTATATAATATGAAATAATATATAAAGTAATGTCCATATTTACATTGATTGCCCAAGATTCAAGAATATACAAATGATTGCTAATGCCTATCCTAGAAGAAGATGATAATAGAGAGCAGCGAATAGAATTAATGTGCAGTGATTACTATATCAAAAGAGCAGCAAATTAATGTTATGAAGACAAATGTGGAGGCAGTGCTTAAGAATTTGTGAAGAAATTATTTTGAAGTCAATATTGTGAAACTTGTTTTAAAGGTGGTCGATTCTCATTATGACAGCGACCCATGTTACAGGAAGGCACAGAGTGAAATGGTGTTTGATAGTCTTGACAGGTTAATTACCGCATGAAAAAAGAAAGCATCCTGACGCCAAGTCAGCACCCAAGCATCTGAAAGGAAAGACCTTATACTGGCCAGCCTACCTCAGCCGACTATGAGAAACCATTTTATGGAGAATATTAAGTATTTATGCTCGCCGACCTGCTGCTGTTTGGCGCCTCTCTGACATTTTTATATGGAAATAAAATAAAATATTTCATGTGCTAAAAGGGCCAACCTCATACCTTGTGCGCCCATATTTTTTGTGGCAATTGAAAACAAATATAAACTTTTTATTTGGGCCGACCCCATAGTGTTCTAGCGCCCAGTTTGAGAGGGAAAATTAAATTAATTAAAAATTCTAATCTGCTGGCTGACGTAACTAGAGGGAGGTGACCATTGGGTTCAACCGTTCAAGAGGCATTTCGAGTGCTATAAATAGAAGATCTTTGGTGGACATTAGAGTAACCAATACAAGAAGATATCATTAGATATGAAGCAGATTTACAAGAAGATTTTAAAGCAGATCTTAAATATATGAAGGGCAGAAATAAAGGCTTATTACACCATATATACGTTAAATATTTGAGCAGATTTATGAGATCTTTTTGATCTCATTTTTGTGAAGTTATTCAAGGTGAACTTATGCTTTATTGTAAGAGGTATTTTGAGGGCTTGATCAAGATTGTGAAGCAAATTTTCAGTTGTATAAAGGACAGAATAAAGAAGAATTTACAGCGGATATATATCATATATGTGAGTAGATTTATGAGGTTAACTTAATCTCATTTTGAGGGTGAATTTAATGACAAAGCTTGGATCAGATCTATGAAAGAGAAGTGTGCATGACTTGGATCATATTTGTGAAAGAAGGATAGTGTGTGAATTGAGATTAGATTTGTGAAGGATATTGTGTCTGTGAATCTGATTTGAAAAGGAAAGACTTACATCATACAGAATCAAACGTAATAATCAGAATTGAGAAAGAGAAATATTGTGTGGGATACAATCAGATTTAAGGAAGAAGAATATTGTGCAAGTTGTAATCAGATTTGTGGGGTTGAACCCTCCAATAGGTTGGAGCCTATCAAATGGAGGTTGGAGCCACTTGCTAGGTTGAAAAACAATTGTTTGTGGGGGTTGTTGGAGCCTCTTGCTGAGCTGGAGCTCAATTGGTATAAAAATTTGAGACTTTGATAGTAGGTTGGAGCCTACAAGAAAAATAAGACTAAACTATATATTGTGTCGTGGTTTTCTGTTAAAAGGGTTTCCATGTAAATCGTGTGTTCTCATTGTGCTTCTAACTGCTAGATCTCATTTGAATGGTTTTAATTGTGATTGATTAAGTTTTGAAAAGTAATGCCCACCCGCCAACTCCCCCTCCTCGTATTGTGTGCTCAACATTGTAGATATGACTTCTGCACAACTTGGGGAAAACGGGTAACCTCAAGTTTAAAATCCTAGAAAGCAATACACAATTACTTAGATATGATTACATGTAATATTTCAACACAAAGATGCTATTTTGCCCCAAGGCATTTAAATAAAACATAACTTTAAATTTGACAGAAGTGATTTGAGGGGGCTGGCAATGCAGTTCCTCTTTACTCTATGGAACATATTAAGCATCAGTTTCTCACAGATAAAGTTATTTTTTCCATTAGATGCTTTGGCAAAAGAAGTATATCGTGCAGATTAATTAGTAGTGAAAAATTCAAGCCTACACATCATCCTCTTCTAAACACTTGATAATGCTCTTAAAAAAGTTAGTAAAGATCAATATAACATAGAACATTTAAAACCAATGCAAGATGATTTTGAGCTTGTCAATCTTGTATGAGTAAAATCAAATTGTAATATTTCAACTCAGAAACCTCTCTCTGCTGTTATAAGGCTTGGGCCTTGACCAGATGAACTGAAAGTAATTTTTGCCAAAAACAATTTCCTCTTCAAAAAATAAATAACATCTAATCACCTGCATTGTAGTAGTTTTGAAGATATGGTGTCTTAATGTGTTCTGTATTCAACCTCCTTTTCTGGAGTAATTCTATGTGCTTGTCCCAAGGAACCACTCCATTCACCTGATCCTGAATATATTGCCTTCTTAACTGCTTGTAATGTTTTAATAAATTTAAAATTAGTGTTTTCAAATTTCTGACATGTGGCCTTTTGTTATTGTTAACATTCCACCAGCTCTATTTTTCCCATCAAACACAAGTAGATAGCAAATGATGACATCCTTTTCACTTTTGGCAGGTACCACCAAGTACTTATCTATAGCACAACGCTTTTCCCCTGATAAAATTTCACCTAGAGCAATGATGGTAATTTTTTTGTTTTCCCATGTATCGTCCAAGGAATGGAACTGGAATATGATAATGAAGCAATTATGCTAATTGAGAAGTAGATGCCATCCCCATAGGAAATTCCGAATTCCCATTAGACATATACCTTGACTTACTCAAATACCTTAAGCCATTCCTGTAAAACTCAAAATTACCATCCTTATTAATGTATAAGGAGGATGAATATGACTTGCATACTTCTTTAAAATTTATAATATAATCTAACTCAACAAATACTCAACTCTTTTCCAATTGAGGTTTAAAAAATGAAAATTAAATGACATGAAAAGTTTATTTGAGTGTAAATACTACAGAGGTTGTATATTCAGATAGGTGTGACTCAAGTACATGCCACAACGGCATACCTTAAAAATATTATTTGGTTCCAGTGATAATATGACAATCTAGGTCAAGGTTTTTCAGTGGGATATTTTGCTAAGAAGTGGCAGAGCTTATACAGAGGGATTCTCAGACTGTGTGCCCGTTGAACTGCGATGTGTCGGTACTATGTATCATGTGTACAGGCTCAAAGAGAAATTGCTTATAAAATTTGAGGATTTGACAATTGACACACTTAACAAATGTGGTGGAAAATTTTGCATTATGTGGGAGAGACTGTTGCGGCGAAGTGTGATCTAATTGTATCAGTGGCTCCTTGTGATGTTGATTGTTGTAATCATCTCCATCTTCCTCCTCTGCAAAAACAACTCATGCATAACAGATGTCAACATCCTACCCTGAAGGTGAATAGGGAGGGGAGATGGTCTCCTCCTCCTCAGGGCATCTTGAAATCAACATGGACAGCTCTTCTCGGGGAAACCCGGGTCATGCTGGTATTGGTGGTGTTGGTCAGGACAACTTTGGAGATGTTCAGTTTATCTTCTCTATTTATAAGGGTCTTCATACTAATAACCTTATGGAGGCTCAGGCCATTTTATGGACTTTGGAACATGGAATTCAATTGGGGTGGCAAAGGATCATATGTGAATCTGACTCCCAGGTTGTGATGAACTTGTTGAATAGGCAACATTTAGAGGATGTTAGCTGGCATTTGGCCTTGATTGTTGGTTAGATTCTTAACTTTTGTGCTTCTTTGGAGTTTGTTACTTTCACTCATATTCCTAGAGAATGGAATGTTGTTGCTGATTGCTTGGCCAAATGGGCTTCTAATCATATTCATGATTGGAATTTGCGGACTGGGGTCAAGTTACAATTCCATATTTTTCCTCAACAGTTGGATCATTTGGTAGAGCTTGATAAGGCTATGTGATGCCCTTTGCTTTTGTACTTCTTCTTGATTTAATAAAATTTTTACCTCTTTATGTTTAAAAAAATGTTTGAGTCCGAACAATAAATTCAGTGCAACAAGAGCTGATAGAATGCAATATGCTCCTTGGTGATTAGATGGCCAATTTATTACTAAAATGCTTAAGAACCTCTACCAGAATTGGCATAGAATACTATGCAATTCTAGAAAGATACCCTTCCTATTTAGCTTATGGAAGGCTACAAAATAAAAATTCTTTGAAAAGCTAATTTTTTTTTTTAACATGCTTGTCTGTTGGATACTGAAAGTGTTGCGCCAATTGGATTAATTGAAAATCGTATGAAAGAAACATTGTAACACACTTCTCCATATTAGAGACTGGAAGCGTTGGTTCCAATTCCAATTAAGACAACACATGCACTGTTTAGATGCTGGGGATGAACTGAAGTTGCAGTCTGTAAAACTCAAACTATAAACGTCTTTCTTGGCTACAATTGGAATGTCTGTTGCTCAATAACCTCTCTCTATCAAGGAAATGATAGCAGGGTCTTGTCTATGTACACAAATTTTTTGTTCCCTTTTAAACATCATCCATGCATAGAAATGGCAGAGAAAGTAGATGGCAATTGTTTATGGAGCCATCTACCCCTCTCATGACAGGAGACAACTTGAATTAAATAGAAATGGGCTCGCGTATGGTGGGAATGGCCACAAGGCATGGCATCCCAGTTCTTCGAGCTGCCAAATTGTCAGGCTGTGTGGAAAATGATAGGCCTTGAGACAATTTTCAACCCTCACGACTCCCATAATTGGACATTCCAGATTGGTTCGAGGGGCAGAGAGAATGGGTGCGTAAGAAAGGCAGAGCAGATTTTAAGACTCTCACGACCCCTTCATTGTGGGATACTCATGCAGATTTGAACACAATGTAGAGAGGAGGTGAGCGGTGGAGGTGGAGAGGGGAGAAAAGAGAGGGAGAGTGTTTGAGAGGAGGCGAAACAAAATAGATTTGTTGAAAAGGCTTTAGAAACTTTTATTGGTAGGAGAAAAGCTAAATTCTACAGCCATCGCCAATATCCTCCCTGCTTGCGCTGAATGAGGAGTCTTTGGTTAGATTATGGGCTCCAAAAGGAATTTGGTGGAAAATAAAGAGAGATCTCAGTCTTCGAGGGTTGACCTCAATAAAGAGGCGTTCGCAGAGGAGAGAGAGCAAAAGGGCGTGATATTCTGGAGAAGGCCTGAGCAGAGTAAGCCGCGAGGAAGGGTGGAATGGTTTAAGGAAAAAAAAACATAGAACGCGAGAAGCAGAGGAGCGAAGGAAGAAATCGCCCAGGAAAGGAATGCAGAGTATGGTAACAAAGAAAATGCAAGATTAGAGACTTTTTAGCATGGAAAGAGGAGAATTAATGGAAAGTATAGGTGCCAAATGGGGTTGTTGAACAGGCAGAAGAAACTTTCAAGCAAATGCAATTGGCAAGATAAAAGCAATATCCTCAATGCCTGCGCTAAAATGGGAGAATACCGAAGCGAGGGTGAAGAATGTCACAGGTGGGAGAAAGAGGGTGGAGATGAGAGGGTAGAAGCTTGTGGTACACTTTAGCGAGTCTAGAGATGATTGTGAATAAGATGAGAAAATAACAGTGGAGGTCCTTTGGACGCTTTAAGGAACATGCCATTGGTGATTGCGAGGTGGGAAGACATAATCGAACAGAGCAGAGAAGTGACAAGTATTTGGCACAGACCAGGAGTCCCTCAGATGAGAGCTACCTAGTCAGATCTCACATTCTTCAAGCCTTTGGTTATCAAAGAACAGCTGGAATGCCTGAGTAGGCAACCGCGTACTTCAACAAAATCCCCCTCATGTAAGTTCTTTTTATTTACATTTATTTTCATGACAAGAAGTAGCATAAGGTTGATGTTTTAACTCAAATTACACCATTGTTTGGTTCTTAAAAAAATACTATTTGGGAAAGAAAATCACGAAGCTCTTGTTTACACTATACACAAACTTGCATGTGCTTGATATACACTTATATGAATGAGCATAAGGGTGTCCACATATATGCATCATTAAATAAATAGACATCATTATATAAATAGACATTACAATGTATTTTGTTCTTTCAAGGGAGTTATATTTAATGTGTCATAACTTGGAAGTAAACATATTATTCACTAAGCAATTGTTGTGGTAGGGCTTTCATTTTTTTGCAAATATAGTTTGAAATATTGGGATAGGTATTAATCAAAAAGGCATGAAACCCTAAATAATGATTACCCTTGATAACTTGGAGGATCTATAATGGACAGACCTAAGATATTCAATGGCTTGTGATAGCTCATTTTAAATATTTAATAATAACATGGTTATGAGAGAACTAAGGGCAGGTTGCTTAATTTTGCATGCAATAATGGAAAATATTTTGATAAATTAAACTTGGTATATATATAATATTGATTTAATTTGGTGTCTAACTCCCTTATTATTTATCTCCTTCTAAAGTGTTTGAAATAAGTTATGTTCATACCATTTTCGAATACTAAATGGTGAGGATTAACCATTGATTTTGAAAGACCTTACATACATAGTGTTGATGTGTCTAATTGCTTGGTAGTTACATAATAATATAAAGGAATGATGAATGATGACTTCATTTAGTGGCACTATAACTATTCTTAATCAAACATATCTTTAATGCTAGGGAATCAGTGCTTTGATAATCCATTGATACCATGGTAATTGCTATACATGACCACAACTTCTTAAATATAATAACCTTGATATGGGAATTATTATACGAAGGAAGGAAGGACAATGGAGCTATATTGAATTGCAATACAATTACATATTAAATGGGAGGAAAATATTGTTGAGTTTGAGTTATGAAATAACCCTATGTAGGCATGATATGCTACTGTTAACCACCGAGGTAATCTTAAGTACAAATGACAAGTATGAGTAAATTATCCAATCTATGAACTAAACTACTAAAAGAATATGCGATTACACCTTAGTGTGAGGAAAATTGGAAGATTAAGAATAGTATTAGTAATATCAATATGGGGATTATATATTTACCTATGTTGATCTAATAGATATAGTGTTGCCAATCAGATTCAAGTATTGATTATAACTTAAAACAAACTCCTGAATACTATTGCTTGTCCTTCAAAGATATTTATTGACCCCTTGAGTATAAGAGCCTCAATATTGAACCTAGTACATGAGTTTCAATTGGAAATGCCTTCCTATGGGTTTATATGAACCAAGGTAATTTTCATGTTAAATAATAAGCCTAACCCCTATGTTGACAAGATGAACTCGAAGATGTCTAAGCTAGTTGATGAGTAATAATGGGTCAAGTTTAATTCAAGACCTTGATATCCTTAAATGGAATTGTTATAGTATGGGTTGTTAAATCATATACTTAATTATGTTTCCCTAAATAGTGTTAAGTATTAATAATGGAAGACAAACATTGGTGACGCTTTGATTATGGGGAACTTGTGTGTATGCATTCCTTGAGAACCTTGTGAGGAGAATTATGTGTGACTTTGACCTGTTTGGAAGCGGGAATGTAGGCGGTCCTTGGGCGAAGGATGCCTCTATGACCTCAAGTCTGTAGGGGGAGGGTCTAAGGGGGGAAACTCCAAGGGATGGGGTTGTTCCTAAGTGGTTGACCTTTCCTCCTCTATAAGCTTTAGTTGAGGCTGAATGGGTATGAAATGAGTTAAGGGAATCTAATAACTTGTATTTAATGAATGATTTGTTTTGTATATTAAATGAATAAAGTGATTTATCTACTTATAATCGATAATTTAATATATTTATAAGTTCGGCCAAGTCCATCTTGTGTTCGTTCCATGAGATTTTATGTGTTGAGAAAACTGACTCCATAGTTAGAGGTATTTATGTATAGGCCTATGTATATGTTGATTGTGATTATGTTTCATGTTATGTACGACTCGCCCAAGAGTGAACCTCCAAGATCTTTGAGCAGTGACAGAGAGTCATTGGACCATGCCAATGACTGATGTCTAGCTATTGCTAGGGTTTAGTCAACATTCACCTAGTTCACGGAGGTGAAGGTTGCAGGTTACCCTGGTTATGATATGACCATAGCGGTTGCATAGGTAGGGACCCATCTATGTAGGTAACGGTAATCGGAGGCTAACCACGTATCAAGAGGGTTCACTAGCTGTGACTGGTAGGCACGAAAGTGACCGATGCCAAGTGTTACCTGAGATTGAGAAGAAGATAGCTGATAATACCACTAAGGTCACAAGGTGGTATATGTTAGGAGCTACTTCTTCCTGGGTGGACAGACTTGTCATCGGTGGCCTATAGGTGACTGAAGTTGGAATCCACCAGGTTATGGTAGGTTCACTACTTGGGGAATCCCTTGGGATGGTGGACGAACCCACAATGTAGTATGAGATGCACCGAATCCCCTCCAAGTGGTCATACTATATACTTAGCCTTGTGGGGTTGAGGACAGACCCACGATGTAGTATGGGATGCACCAAATCCTCTTCCCATTCATCCAATGGTGTAGAAGACCAGTGGAAAGGATATGACCCACGTTGTAGTGCACAATGCATCAATATTCTTTCTATCTGGGATGCATTATGGACATGTGTTAGCCATTGTGATGTGTTAGTCAGCTATTTTTAATATGTTAT
>VDFB02012248.1:0-11135 GCA_007258455.2 Sequoia sempervirens | reverse complement strand
AAACCATAAGCCCATTTGACCCTATTTTCAAAACCTTCCCTCCAAATTTTAAAACCAATAATCCTTTTTAAGGATTAGATATAACCTGCTAAAACAACAACAACCCGAAATATAAAATTTGAAGGGCTCAAATAATTTGTAAGGTTAATTATGATTTTATGGGGGGATTTTTCAAATATTTTACTATGTAAAGGGGATATTGGGAGATTTTGAAAATCATTTGGTTAGAGACCAAATTGGGTGAAATTTTTGTATAAAAGGGGGTAGTGTAGGATGTGAAAGGCTAAGTGGTGACGGAGAGGAAAAATACTTGGTGAAATTGTGTTCGAATTATGTGCTATCCAGGGACTGAACCTGCACACTTTGAAGGAGATCTTTTCAAAATTTCTTTGTACCAGGGAGAACCTATGCCGGAATGTTGTAACCATTATTCTAGAGAATTAATCGGATTGGTCCACTCATTTGAGAGGGGCCAGAGACGTAGTTGTTCTTATGACGAACTTCGTTATCAATTATGTTTGTGTTCTCTCTCTCTTTTCTCTCATTTAGAATTTCATCACTTTTGTTAATTTCAGTTTATTAATCATGTTCATGTGTTAATTTCAATTATGTAATTTGGATTTCTTTCATTGTAATCATTTACACATTCAATGCAATCGTCATAGATCCAAAAACAAATTGAAGATGTGCATTTGGTTGATTTCCTAAATTGCCAATTCTCCAACTACTTATCAATTAGATATCTTAATGGTTGACATTTGGTCCCATGGTTGAATAATCCCATATGCAATAGATATGTTGATGTCACCAAGTAGACATATGAGACTTAAAAAATATGCATGGTGGTGTATGATGGAGCGAAGATTATCTAGGATTATACATAGTGGCATACTATGGCACCATGTGTTATGTGCAAAGTGTGCTTGCTATCAAGGAGAGCACAAAATTTTCAAGGATTTTTAAGGTGTGTACTTTTCCTAGAGGATTATTTAGTTTTACTCTAATCATTCACCTTTTCTTGAGAAGTGATGTCCCTCATTGTCTTTGGAAATTTGTTAAAACTTAACATGGTTTTGATAAATATTCACTTTACTTGATATATGTAATACCCTATAACAAATTATTTTAACCTTGGTGAGTGTGGATTATTGTATTTTGAATGCTTGTCTTACATGATAGTGCACAAGTACACTCAAGATCCAAGTTTGAATGATGTTGAGTTGATGCCCGCTCAAGATGTGGAGGAAAGTATACCTTGAGGAGTTCCACATTGAACATTAGATGCAAACCTGAGTATTATAAGAAATTAAGAAAGGTGTGCATAATAGTGTATGAATCATAATGTAGAGGCTTCATCTTCTATCATGGACTCGTGAAGTGATCCTTGTAAGTATACAATCGAATTATTTTACCAACCTTGAAAGCATGAGGAGTGTAGTGCATGTTTTAGTTATATTTTTCTTTCTAATCCTAGCATGAGAGAATTTGGTGAACATGTTAATTAACACTTTGAATGTGCTACAAAGAAATATATTCTTTAGAAGCTTCACATTCCTATGTGTATGACTCCAAGTTTGGTAGTGCACAATATGATATGTTGAGAGATCTTACAAGCTATTACATAATATATATCTCAAAATGACTGTACCCCATATGACTATGCAAATCTTGGTTATAGGCATGTTTGATGTATAAGAGGTTATCATCCCAAGTGTTTGGATGAGAAATAAGTGCAAAATTATGTGATTCACTACCTCTATTTGACCATCTATTTATAGATAATACGTTGTGAGCCAATTTAATTATGTATCCAATCCATCCCACAAGGATTGTAAAATTGAAAAATTTCAGGATCATGACCAAACATGATAGATGTAGGTAGCCTAAAATGCACCCATATATAATCAAAGAGGAGTTACATGATTTCTAGTGTTGTGATGCTTTTATTACAAACAACAATGATGTCCAATTTCAAAAATATCTCCACTATAAAAATATCAAATCATTCTAATGTTTTTCCATGGGGAGTTTGCTCATAAAATCCATGTTGATAGATTTGTAGGGTCTTTGAAAAGTTTAAGAGTACTGTAAATTGAGCTTCTATTTATAGGCTTGGAAATACAATAAAGAATACAAGACTTGATATGGTGCTTAATATTTACACACATGTGAGACTAATCAAAATGTTTATAGTGTTACCAAACTCTTGGTCACATTAAAGAGACTAGCTATCTTGGGGTGGTGCGCCTTTGAGATGAGTTGTTGGAAGGGATCACCTTATAAAATATAAATATATTTAATATTGAAAACAACCATATAAATTAGAAGAAATTCATGAATATGTTTACTTTATGCAAGTGGGGTGTAGGTCCATGCGAAGTTCTAATCTATTTAGTGGTGGCTCTCCTAATATGTTAAGTTGTGGCCATGTAAGTCTATCGCTTTGATGATGATGCAAATTGAAGGTCAAATAAGGTAATATATTTCCTTATTATATTCACCCTTTTTATTCTTGATTAGTAAATGGAACTACTCAAGGTATGTTATCCACTTCATATGGTGTGAATTATCTACTTTCCAATGCGTGTGCAAAAGCTAAAGTGCTTATGATAAGGGTAGGCACACAAAGATGGGGATCCAAAAATTAATCAAAAAATATTTTAAATGTAAAATAAAAGATAACATGCTCACATTATAAAAACACAATGCTTGCACACTATAATTCAAGTGTGTCAAGGCTCAATCACATTATAAATACAAGCAAATTATGGTTGGCATAAAACACAAATATAAGTGGTAGATAAGAGCTACCTATTCTCATTCTATTTTCTTAATTGGTATAAAAATATGATTGAAGCAAAGAGTGAACACATTTCTAAATTGTATCTAAGTTATGGCCATCTTGTAAATATTGCCTTCATGTACAAGAGGCAATATATAATTTTTTGATCATTTTAGTTAAAATTAAATTATTTTTTCTTGTATTGGTTTTGATTTGTTAAAATTTTATATTCAATCAATCCAAACCTTTCTCAAATGATGTTGAAGAACACAACTTACAAAATCTTCCTCAAACACATCTTGTAATTCCCATTCATCCTCCTAAAACATAACAAAATATTTTAGATAAAATTAAAAATAATTAGACCAAGCTTAAAATATTGATAGAATCGTTAAAATATTAATATCGAAGCATGCATGGTAATATTTAATATGGAAAGCAGGTGTGATAGCATGGAGGGGAGGAGCCGCACAGGCTAGGGTTTTCAGGCCCTAGCTGTGACCTCTATTTTCTCTAATTTCTTTGTGTAGTGTTTCCTATCCTTGCACAGTGGTGTGGTGTTTAATAGGTGCAAGAGTAGTTTTTATTGGTCAATCAGGAGGTTTTCTAGGTTTTTGTTATTTGTAGATAGTTTTTCTTAGCATTTTTTTATCCTGATCTGAGTTTGTATGGCTCTGTCTGGGGCTATGAGTTGGCCTTTTCTTGGAGTCTTTTAGGGAGATTGTATCTAGGATTGATCCTCCTCCTTTTTTGCATGCAAGTGCTATGAATTTGTTGAACAAGTCTTGGGGTGGTGAGGGCCCATCAGTTAATGGAGGTCCTCATATGCCTAGAGAGGAACCTTGGCATACCAGAATTAATCTATATAAGTTCATGGGGATTAGGTTTCTCTCCCCTTTCTAAAAACTTTGGGCTTCGACAAACATGGAACCCTGAGGGTGAAATGGAGATCATGATGGAAGCCAATATTTGATGTTGATATTCAATTGTTTGGCTGATTGTAACAAGGCCTTTGAGGGGGGGGCCTTATTTTTATAATCAAGTTGGATTGTTTTTAAAGCCTTGGCATGTTGGCTTCAATCCTAGAGAGTGTGTCTTCCTTTGTTCATTAGATTATGAAGCTTCCTTTTAAATGTCAAATTTGTCATCAATATGGTCACTTGTAGAGGAGATGTCCTAGGATTAGATCTATAGGGGAACCTCCAAATATGCCTCCTCATCAACCCTCTAAGGTTGATAAAGGCAAAGCTCCAATTTCAAGGGAGGAAGCATATAAGGATGGTTTTATTCCAGCCAAACTTCGCAATAAGGATAGAGGGTTGAAAAGAAATCTCAAAGATGGACAGGAGGAGGGGGTCTTTAATCATTTTGATGTGATGGATGATTTTGATTTGTAAGATATGAATCCTATTAGGGTGCTTCTTGGAGATAATATTATGGAAGATGAGAAAGTAGGAATTAGGGAGGTTTAGATCTTCAAATGTGTAGATGGAAATTGATCTCGCCCTGATGAGCTCTGATGTCTTGACAATGCCTGTGGTTGTGGGGAGGGTTGAGGATCCATCCTTGGTTGAGTTGGATAATCCTCTAGAGAAGGTGGAATTGGAATCAGGAAAAGGAAGCAGAGCCTCTCCCATTTTAGGGATTCAACAAAAGAATCTCAACAATGGTGCTTCAAAGAAATCTCTTAAGGTAGGGAAGAAGAAAGATCAGGATAAAATAAAATTAATGGGAGAGACATTGGTGGAGTCAGGGTCAGTTAAAACAATTGACTCTTACTTCTCTAATTGTTAGAGATGATTTTTCTTTCATGAAATGTAAGGGGCTTGAACAATGGCCATAGACAAAAAGTTGTTCGAGATTTGGCTAGAAAACACTCACCGAATATTTTATTCATTCAAGAGACTAAGATTTTTGTGGAAAGTATGTGTAATTTGGCTTCTAAAATTTGGTGGCATAGCTAGTGTCAATGTATCAATGCTCGTGGAATTGCCAACCTCAATAGAAGTTTTAAAGATTAATTCTAATGGCTCCTCTATGGGTAATCCTAGGCATGCTGGAATTGGTGGAGTTGGGAGAGACAATTTTGGGAAATTTGTCTCTATTCTCCATCTATAAGGGGAAGAAAACTAATAACCTTATGGTAGGTTTGGCTCTTCTTATAGATCTTGAAAGAGCTTGTGCTCGAGGATGGCACAAGATTATTTGTGAATATGATTCTCATATTTTGATTGATATCCTGAATGAGCAGATGTTGAATGGAGTGAATTGGAAACTTGTATTAGTGGTTTGTCATATTCTTCAAGTGAGTTCTAGGCTTGCTTATATTTCTTTTGTTCATATTCCCCGTGAGTGGAACAAGGTGGCTGATTGTTTGGCAAAATGGGC
This sequence comes from Sequoia sempervirens, assembly GCA_007258455.2. NCBI lineage: Eukaryota > Viridiplantae > Streptophyta > Pinopsida > Cupressales > Cupressaceae > Sequoia > Sequoia sempervirens. Next base: position 5,965 of record VDFB02012248.1, on the reverse strand, counting down.
TTCTGAGAATATTGGGGACTGGAAGGTAAAAGAGTAGGAGCATTTATCTTGGGACCAGTCCCATAGTTTAGATAAGATGATTACTAAGGAAATAGGTGGATAAGGGGCTTTTGTGGGCCTACCTTCTGGTGGACTGTTCCCATGGACGATGAGTGGTTACTGGCTGTTATTGGACTTCTAGTCTTGGTAGGGCTAGTGATGGTGCTTGGCTAGGCTTGTTTGTAAGGTTCTTGATGATTTAATAAATTTTACCCCTTTTTAAAAAATATAAATAAAAAAATGTCGAACCATGCACTTCCAAGCTCTTACAACATCATTGGAATATTTTATCACGTTTCTTTCATCACTAGGTAAATAAACACATGGGAAAATAGAGAAAAATGTCATTAATTTTATGTCACAAAATTATCCTATGATATGTTTTGGGGAAAAAACATTAAATAAAAATTATGTACATTATTTGCTAACCTAAAAACTAATGCAACATTAGAAATAAGTTACAAAAGATTCCCAATCCATTGGTACAATAACAAAAAGATAAAGAACAACTTTTGGAATAGGTGGTCGAATTTTTTTGCCAATCCCAATGTGATCCATAAAGTGCCTCAATTATTTCATTAGAGACTCATTCCCATCTTTGTGGATCACTAAAGATGGGTGTTGTTGCAACAATATTATCTTCTTCGCCTTTTACATAGGTATATGTTAGTAATGTAAATGTCATTATGAGTTTCTTATATTAAATAACATCATTTAATTCAAATAAATGACATTAATATTTACTCTAAATTACTTCTTCATGCTTGTCATAGGAGGGATGATAACTCTAGTTTGTGCACTTTCCCCTTAAGTGGATATGAGAAGTAGAGGATGTTAAGATGAATTATCAACTTATATTATGAGATCATTTATTTATGTCATTTTACATGTTATGTCTTGAACACTAATGTGTATATTATATATTTGAATTAATTGGTGGAGATAGAATGTAGTCTTGGCTATAGGATGTATAACTTATGGTGGCCATTTATTTACTTAGCGGGCTAAGAAGGGAATATTGTTCAATAAGATTATGTATTTTTTATGTATAAGCATTTTGTTGTATGTCTTTGTGGCATCTAGGCATAGATTTATATTTTGTTGATGTATATCATTGTATGCCTATATGACTTTGTAGACATAGATTTGTATTTTACTAATGTATATCATGATATGCCTTTATGGATTTTCTTAGACATTCATCATACAATAGACCATATCACACTATATGATTTTTCATGAGATTATGAATACCTTCATGATCTTATTGAGGTAAATATATATAAATATTTTATATATATTTGTGGCTTAAATGGTTTGAATTATAAGGATTGACATTACTTATTATCGAGAGTGATCATAAATGTTTTAAATAGTTTTAGTGCTCACTTCAAACTTAACATTATTTTTGTTATGTTATGAAAAGGGTGTTGTACACCTTGCACAAATAAATAATTTTTAATCATGTAAAAAATATGTTCATTTGTGATGTATAATTAGAAGATGTGTTTGGAAACATTAAATAATTATTTGGGTCCACTTATAAAGTTGTATGAAACATTGGTTAGATATTTTATGCGTAGATTGCATGTGGAAAAAATATTTAATATTGATAAAACTTAGTACCAAAAAATACATTTTAGGGACAATGGTATTGCGAAATCATAGCTTTGAGCCACATTATTGTTTTGTGTGAGCTTGAATCAATAAAGTAAATACATATTTAGTGGTTGAGGTTGGCTAGTTGGTTGTCGTTTGTATTGAGCTCTCTTGTTGACTACATATATGAAGCATGTAATGGGATGTGTGGTTACATGCTTGGACACATGGAAGGTGCATTGGAGGAGCTCAATGTTTTAGAAGTATTCATAAAGAATTTTTAAATGTATTGTAATGTTTCATTACAAAATAATAAATTGAGTATGGATGCTTTTGGAGTCTGAATTTTTTCCTCTCAAGGGTTTTCCCAAGGTATATCTTATGTAACCTTGTGGTATGTCTTTGATATTTGTATTATGATTATTTTGTTAGCTTATATGCATGATTTTCTCTCATAGGGTTATATAGAAATTAATTTGGTCATCTTGATAATTTCCTAACAAGTGTTATCAAATCCATTGTTGTGGTTGAGGGAGGTGAGAGATTATTGTTAATTTTTTAACTCTTAATTGAGTAGAATCAATACAAATTTGAAGCTATGGGAATGCTAGAGAGATTTTAGATATTTCAAGGTATGATATATATTGTGTAGGTTATGAAAATATAGATACAAAGTTCTAGGGTTTGTAAATTTATAGTTATTTTTACAAAGTAGGGGTTTGAAAAATATTTGGTGAGAAGGGTTCTTTCTAGGTGTTCACCATGAGGGTTTTGTGGGCGAATTTTGAAAAATGATCCCTTGGGACAAAATAGGCCTCAAGATTGGATCCAAAAGGCTCGAGAGACAAAGATTGAAATAAAATTCAACATATTTTGGTTACTAGGGCTTAAAGGCAACAAAATCCCCATTATGGTTGTATGATTGTATGATTGCTATTAGATAAAAAAATTAAAAAAAGAAAAGAAAAGATATTTTTATTAAAAACCTACAATTATAAATTTAAATTAAAAAAAAATCAAATTATTAGAGGTGTGATTCTGTAGACCTTATACCCCTATGGCCGCAATGATTGTGATAGGTGATCTAGCCAACATAACTACCAATAGGGTACACATTACATGGTGGTCATTAGCCCCTCACTAAAAATCATGTTGCTAGTGGATCCTTAGGTGCCCAATCTCAGCCCCTTCCTAGGTGAGGCCACAACCTAGCCCCCTCGACAAGGGATTTAAAAAAAATGTATTTTATAAGCTTGTTGGGTTTAATGTCAAAAAAATAAAATATTTAAATTTAAATAGAAATAAATATTGTTTGAAGTCCACCAGTTGAGCACCAACTAATGGACCATTGTCATCCATACACTACCTAGATATCATTGATTATGTCAATGGTGATTTCAACTATACAAACAACCCTTTTGAACCCCCTTCTAGCCTAGTAGATCAATTTTCCCAGGGGTGTAAATTTCACATATAGTATTATATTTTTTACTTCTTATAGTCATCAAAAAGCTCTCTTTGAGCACTATGTAGTAGTACAAGTTTAGTTTTTAGATTTTAATTTTTTGCTGTCATTTGGTTCCATAAAACAAACATTACTTTATAATGGTTAACTATTCATAAATTTCACATATGGAATATAATTTTGGATTTTAAATATGTGATAGAGAGAATTTATAGTGTACTACATGGTGGATCAAATGGTTTTTCACTTGGACAAATAGAGAGAGGATTGTACTTGTTTGAGCACTTGAAGGAGCCTAAGATTTAAGATGTGTCCATGTGAGCATTCAAATGAATTTATGGGAAAATATTTATGGAAATGCATGTTTTTATGAGATCAATATAATGGTATATCTAGTTATTAGATTTGGTGCTCCCTAATATAGATTTAATTATTTTTTTTTAGAATTTGTACTTTGATGGAGATAGGTACATAGGTTGTATTATAGTTTGAGGATATGGTTGGTACATGTGTGAGAATTGGAGTCTTATTTTAGTGAGAGTTGAATATAGGTACAATGATGGTGATGATTATGGTGTCATGAATATTCATGTATGTTTGAGCATTGGCATGATAGGATATTGTATGTGGTTGATAGGTTGTGACATTTAGATTAGTTTATGATTATAGGTGGTGGTGTGGTTCAGTGTTAGGAAGTTGTTCTCGTCTCTTGGACTCTCGCTTGGTTCCTTTTAAAACTATGGTTAATAAATTATGGATTTATTTGGTAGAATAAAATTACAAGTGATTTGGTTTTTGAGACTTGATATCTATAGGTTATCTTCTTTGTTACCTCAATTCATAGGTTATTGATGCGATGGTGAGTTTGTATGCTATATTATTTTGGGATCTATGAGTTATATATTTTTGTGGATTGGCCACCCATTGGTTTCCTGCATTAGAATAATATCTGAGTCAGATTTCTCAATTTGATGCTTAATCATGCGCCTTTTATTGGGGGCATTCAACCCCCTGACATTCCATGTTACAATTTTCATAGCTCCTCCTATTGGGAGTGTTATCCTCCCTTTATTTCTTTGAGGAAGTTTATAATACTTTTGATGCCCCTCTCATGAGCAAGTTCCTCTTGCTTTTGCTTGTTAGTTTTTCACTGGGTCCAGAAGTTGGGATGTTGTTTGGGCAATGCTCCTGTTATCGAAGATATCTAGTTCATTGAAGTCTTCATTGTCACTCTCAGAGGTATTGTATTCTTCCCTTTCTTGATCTTATGGGCATGGTTTGGGCTTATTTTATGTGCTGGTACTACTGTTTCTGCCATCTTTTGTTCACTTTGCTCTTGTCGATTAGAGTGAAGTTTGTCACATTGTTGGCAACTGGGCTTTCTATTTTTTTCTCCTTATTAGCAGTTTGGAGGATAATCTCTTGATTCTACTTTTTAGGGCCTTATATTTTTTTTGCTTGAACCTTCCTCTATTCTACCTTTTGGTTCCTTTTCCCTCAATTTTTTAGATGATGGAAATATCTTGCAATCATTTGTTGTATGGTTCCTCCAATTGTATTTCGAACAATTTAACCTCTAGGTTTCGACTTCCACCTCTTGTAACCAAACTCTCGTTCTAGTTTTTAGCTTTGTCTCCTTAGGGATTGGCTCGATAGCTACTATCTATATTCTGGCATATAGATAGGAGTTTTCTTTTAGGAGCAATGGATCTATCTCCAGAAGTGTTCCTAGGGTTCTTCCAATTTTTTTGAGGTGTTCTTCTAACTAGTACTCCAGTGGTAAATTATGTGCCTTAACCATTTAGCTTCATTATAATGTGCTTGGTTCCTAGGGTTGAAATTATCTTCCCGTTTTTGCATGTAAATTGGGGTGCCATCAAAATCCTTTACCCCTTTATACAAGATTGCATTCCTATCTTCTTCTGATAAGAAGACTATTATAAAGAAGTTGTTTGGTAGAAATTTGAGTCCATGGTTCCTGTCTATGTTCTTGCATGCCCATTCGTCTATCGCCACCCTGCTTCTCTTGGGTCCTATGATTTTGCAAATGATCACCACATTATATAGAATGTCTATATCTTCTTTTGCCTCTTCATGTACATCAATCTCTAATGATAGGAAATCAGGCTATTTGGTTACCGCTTTCTCTTCTTTGGTCCGAGATTGAGGTTTAGATTTTGGTTTGCTTGAAGCTTCCTTATGGAATTCGCCTTCCCTTCTTTTTCTATACCTTTTATTCTCTTTTGAATTGGGTTTCCTTTCATTTTCAATTTTCTTCTCTATTTTGGAGATTATACTTTTGCTATCTCTAGGTTTTGCTTTCGTATTATTTTGAGATTGTGGTTGCTCTATAAATATCTTCTTCAGGGGTTTTCTATCTGTTGGTTTCTCTATTGCTTTCAAGAATGGGAGCTTTCTTCTTAGATTTATGGCAAGGTTGTTTGGCCATGTGATATAGTGTGGCATTCAACAATCTATTGGTGGTTGTTCTCTATTTGATATGTTTCTTCCTCTAGGTCGCATCTTGAATGAGTGATCAATATGTGCTATGTTTCCCAAGTGGGGCTGCTATGTGCTTTGATAGATTATAGCTTATCGCACTTGCATATTATGTGTCTTTTGATATGAAGCTCGACCAAAAGAATAATCGTGGTTTTGATATTATGTGTTATTCGCTCTTCTTTAATGTGCACCTCTCAAGTTTGTAGGTTCACTTCCTATGTCTTATTTGAAATTCACTATCTGCAATGATTGATTACCTTCTATGTTCGCTCAATTGCAGTATTAATTCGTATAAGTCAGAGTTCGCACTTTGTAAAGTTCGCAAGCAGAGCAATTCCAATTTGCTTCTATTTTAATTTT